>OMLP01003653.1:7801-32866 GCA_900302685.1 Spondyliosoma cantharus | reverse complement strand
CACATACACACAATGGTATTTAGAATGGGATATGTCCAATGAAAGCAGCACATCCTCACAAATCAGAAGCTTGCAGAAACAAATCAGAAAAAACAGTAACTTGGGAAGGTTCAAATGAACTGATTGAGGTTTCAGCTCTACAGATCACCACTGAAGATTTCTAAGTGTCAACAGTTATCCATGAAGCTCAAGTGTCAATGTTTTGGGATCTTTAACCAGGTCAGTCTCAGTGCTGATACTGATCCAGTGTATCGAATCGATGCATTTCTGACACTAACACAATTTTGCATGAAAACTGGATCAGACTGAGAGCACAAGGGTGTGTTTTGCATGTCTGTCCAGGGAGGGCAGGGAGAAAGTGGTCGGATGCTGGTGGGGCAAAGGGGGGATATAAAATTTAAGTGATGTATGGGATGATAAAAAGGAGAGCGAGGCCGGCGTGGAGGTGTAAAGGTAGAGAAACCGTAAAGATAAATGAGAGGGAGCGCTAAGGAGACGGGGGGAAAGGTCAGGGACGCAAAGTAGATTTAGTGGGGTGGGAAGACGGAGATGATGGAGGGAGAGTTACAATCAGGTTATCTAACTGGCACAAAGCCGACTGCTGCACAGAGGCCAAAAGAGGGGGGTTGGGAATTCAATCAATACACACTCTCCCAACAATCTGCTCCCTCGTGTGTGTGTTTGTGTGTGATTCTGCTGAGCCAATGAGAAACACGAGCTATAAAGCAGATGTACACCTGGGGCACACACACACACAACAGAGAGAAGCTCCATTTTGCTTGTTGTACACAGTAACAAATGGCTAGCGGATGCTGAAGTGCGCTAGTTTGTGGTTTAAAGAACACTTCAGTGCACTCTGCAGTCCCATAAGGCCACTATAACAACACATGTAGACGATACATTAAATATTGATGGGACACTGCTTTGAAATACTTTGAGGACAGAAGCTTTACATGTTAGTTCTCTGAGGTATTATATAAGGCTATGTTTGAAGACAAACACATACTGTGATTGGTTGAGTCCGACAGCTGCTATGGAAAAGGGAAATATAAGACACAACATACACACGTGTCCACCGGATCAAAATCTTCTTCGGATCAACACTTTGGGGTGAGAAGTACAAGGTCACAAGGTTGTCATAAAAGCAGACGTGCACTGTGTGTCTGCCCTTTATATGTCAACATGAAGCTCCTTTCGTACATCATAACAAAGACCAGAAATGTCAGCAGGCTGTTCGGTATGTCCGTCACACGGCTCGCTGCTTTCGTACCACCGGCCACATGATGCACCTTTGATCTCGTCACACTTGATTCCCTCCTGTCATGGGATGCGATGCCGAATTTAGAAGTGAAACGATGGGCCTCTTTCAGATCATCTGTGATCTTGTCATAACTCAAGGAAACGAGACAAAAAGCATGTTCTTTTTTTTCTGTATTTCCTGTCAGCTACCTGTTCGCAGATCGCCCCAGTCATCGTCACGGGGAACGGCCTGACGTTCCCGCGGCCCAGGTTCTCCCGTTTCCTTTGGTTACTGAAAAGTTTCAGTTCCCGCTTCTCCTCGTCATCCAGACTGTTGCAGTAGCGTACCTAGACAGACAGACAGACAGACACACATTTGTAAAGTTTGATCTAGAGATTTGAAGGCGATTGCCTGCGTTTCTTAAAATCAATATATCATCATCAAACCTTGGAACTGATACCACGACGAAAGGAAATGAAAGTCAGTAAAAATGTCCGATTGTGCTAGCACTTTCTGATCAGGACTTTATGTGCTCGCTGTCACAAATGATAAAGATGTTATTTCTGCCAAGGGGTTTCGCAAATGGCTTAACAGGAGGATGAACATGCTGTAAGTAATTTTTCTATCGACATTTCAATATTTCTATCGTTTTCCGTTCCAAGAAGCTGAGATCATCCCAATCTGTGCTATGGGAATCAGGAGCAAAAGAGGCAACAATCAATCAAATCTTCTGCAAAATAATGACCAATGAATTACGGCAACAAAAAAGTAGCCTTGTTACAGACCTCTGAATCACTGTTAACATCGATTCACATATGCCTGGTGTTGTGCTTACTGGCAGCTTTCTCTCCAGCTGGAGAAACATTCAACTAATCAAAGCTTAATCGGCAGGATTCTGAAAGTGGACGTCATCTTGCTACGTAGCTAGCTAGCTATGTAGGGAAAATAGCTGCAGAAAAATTGCTGCAAAATAGTGGCACATAGTTGTCGCGAGTCAACTTACTAAAACAACAATAACTCTATTCTCTTTATTTATTTTTTTAAGTGACATTACCGACATGGACAAAATAAGCCAGCTCTCAGGCAGATATTTGCTAAGACTATCATGATGATGACGACACTGAACAGTGAACTAAAACAAGACGGCAACTCAGTCTGATTATGAGGCCAGTGAGGGGCTGCCATATGATGCCAATGTTCTTAGTGATGTCATCCCGTGTTCCTGACAGTCATACTTGTATATCCAGATTAATTGTGGTGATGGTGTATTTGTGTGAAAAGCTTAAACAGGCAGCTACACACGTGACACCTCACTATCTCATCTCTGCCTATTTAGAAGACCGACCCCCAAAAAAGGATTCCTGTGTCTGTCTCCTCCCTTATCTCTTTTTATCTCTGTATTGCCCTGAAGGAGGGGAGTGAGGGAGGGAAAGCTAGATGGATGGATGGATGGATGGATGGATGGAGGTGGTGGGGGAAGGGGTCAGTTTGGACGCTCACCTCATTGTCATGGGGCGGGAGCTGATGGAGCAGCTGTTTGATGCGGTATTTCTCTCCTGGGCTGTTCACATAGGGCACCTTGTCCTCGGGCAGGGAGCTGTAGTACTGATGAACCTGAGCAGGAGACGGACAGGGAGAGGAAGAGAGTGATGAAGAACAACACACCTACAACGTGTGAAGAGGTTCACAAACCCAAAAATACATCTTTACATCGTTTTACTATCAGTTAAGCTGATTAATTGATGGTTATGTCTGTGAAATGTTCAAAATAAAAGTCCATCATGAGCTTCCATACACCTACAACCTTCCAACTGCTTATTTTGTCTGCACAAATGTCAAAACACTGAAATGGACACGGTTAACAATGTGAGATGAGACTGCTACAAATCCTCAATCCAAAAAGGTGAAACCTTGATTACCCAAGGCGATTAAATTAGTATTAAAACACTGTAAATTAATTGTCTCAACACTGAAAAAGGACTAAATTAACAGGGTCTACATCTACACTCACACACACACTTAAAATCACTTTGATTTATGGCCCACCAGCAGAGAGTTAATGGAACCTCGCCTCTCCATCTTTGCTCACTGACACAGGAATGTATTACTGATCTGTCAAATGTCCACACACTCACGCACATGCGCACACATGAAAAAAAGTGATTAACACTTACACATGCATACGAGTGTGCGCGACAGCAGGATTAATGCTAATCAAATGCAAATTACACGGACATTCCTTACATTACTTCTGCAGACAATGAGTGTCATATCTGCGTTATTTATTGCGCTCTTCTTTTTTTTTTTCTTCATTAGACTGTAACAGGGGGCCGGGGTATAACAGAGGTCGGGGAGTCGCGTATAAGTGTGACTGGAGGGGGTGCAAACCATGAAAGCCAGAGGGCTTAAAGAGAAATTTGAGGACAAAGGGTACATAAAGACAGAAGATATGTTATATGGATGAAAAAAAAGGGTCTAAGCTGAAAAAAAACAAAAACAATACAGGCAAACGCGTAGTGAAGACTTGGAGTGTAAAGAGAGGCAACATGATCGATACCTGCTGACTAGGTCAGGCCAATCTTAATGACCTATCTGTCTACTAAATGGATCTACTGACTAGAAGCCATCAGCTTTGTCCTTGGCAATAACACAACTGAGACAGTCGGTCACACAAAAACAGATCAACATGAATAACGCAGACACGCATTGGTATGTTGCGACCAAAATTAAAAAACTGTGCTGCTTTAAGAAGTCACATTTTGTATCAGGACTGTTTCCTCAAAGCCTCAAACAAGCATGTTTGTTGTTGGGGGGAATTTATAGCAGGAGCCTCTTGTTGTAAGTGTAACCTAAATCCTTCTGCTTTGCTTTTGTTGGCTTCCACCGGCATTGGCGAGGGACACTGGATCTGTGTCCAGGAGCGCGGCTCAGGACGCCAGAGGGGGGATCTCAGGATAGTCCATGAAAGACCGACTGTGGTCAAGCACTGATAAATCACACAGCGCCTGTGCCCACGCTTCCAGATGCAGGCACACGCACGCGCACACGCACACACTGCTAATGATAAATTACGAAACACGCTTCCAACAACAACAGGGTTACAATCTGGAGGTGAAAGGCACATTGCCCCCAGGAAAAGATCTAAAGACAGATACACACACACGCAGACGCACATGCTCACACGCACGTAATGGACGCAGTTGCAGCGAGAGCCAGGAGGAGCAGCTTGTGATAATAACTGTAATCGAAAGCAGATGAAACTAAAGACAGGGCAGACGAATTTCGAACTGTACTGAAAGGAGTGTTTTTAAAAGCTGAAGCAAATGGTAGGACTGTGCAGCTGAGTGACAAGAGTGATCGCTTCACACAGCTGGTTTCTATTGCTGTTAATGGCCAGACAGCCAGAGGAAAAGACACCACCAGGCACCACTCCTGACATTCTCTCAACGAGCCACTTTACATCGGTTAGTGGACTCAGATATTATATTGTTGAGAAAACACTGGTAGTAACGGCCAAACATGGTGGGAAAGATGGTATTTTCATAGTGAAGTGAGCGAATTTAATGGCTGCGTTTTCACTTTGTGTCCTGCTATTCTCACGTCTTCGCTGCTACGTTCAAGCACCCACAGCTCGACAACACTGCCGTCAGCACACTTGTGGGAGCAAATTGAATGTGGTTGAATGTTAAAAGACCCGGGACAGGCTAATTAAGCACGAAACATAGTCTATACCAAACAATTACAATGCAGTAGACTCTTTTTCACAAGAGACTGCAGCTATGCTAGCAGCTCTGTGAGGTACTTTAGCGACACATTGAGCTGCGTGCTAACATAAGCATGCTAACATGCTCACAATTACAATAAGTGCTATGGTTTAACAGGAATAATGTTCACCGTTGAAAGAAACCTTAGTTTGGTGTGTAAGCATTTGCTAATTAGCATTAAACAACCTCATGGTGGCGCTAGAAGAAAAGTCTGAAGTTCAGAAGATTTACTGGCAACAAAGACAGCATTACAGTAAATTAATGTAATTTTCTGAACTTACCAGCCTGTTATACTTGTTCTAATACTATCCTTGCTAACTTGCTAGCCCCAGCATCCCAAGGACCACTAATTGAGCTAACTAGCGAAAGGCAACTGCAGTTAGCAGTTACTCTGGTGACATGCTGCCCAGTGTTTGTTTTGAGTATGAATTCAACATGTGGCAAAATCTTACATACTGCACCTGCACCATGTATTGCGATATAGCCCACAAGTATTGCAATGTTATCATAAAGTCATATTTGCCAGCTGTACTTTCACATCCACACAAAAGTTGAGATACTTTTCTCTGGTTCCAAATGGTTGACCCACATTTCCGTCGTTTGAGCTGTGCTAGTATGGCTAAAAATGAGTTTGACTGACTTTCAGTTGATCTGAACTAGCATCATTCAGTGGAGTGTAAAGAACTCTGCGTTTTCTTTTTATAGCCTTTTCATTTATCGCTCATTCACAGCTGCTGGCTGTAATCGGGTCAGGGGCTGACAGTTCCCTTAGTCCTTGAACTCAGATGGGAACGGTTCTTGTCCATAGGTCCATTTTGGAACAGGTCAAACTAGCCTCAGGTCCCTTTCAGAACGGCTCTTTGTTGTTTGAAAGTTAATTTATCCACATCAGAGCTGCTGGTCCCTTTCAGAACATGGAAGGACTTCTAGAGTTTGCATGAATAACACTGAAATGAATTTATAATCCACATGTGAGCGATCTGAAAAAAAAACCCCAAAAACACTTCATATTCGACTGCAAATTAAAATCAGATCCTGGTAGATGCTGAGCAGAGTATGCAGCTCTTGCTACGTGATGAAACCAGTTACAGGCCACTGCTGAGTAACATACTTGGCCCTGACAAGCTGTAACTTGGCAACGTCCAAGAATTTATTTGAGAAGGATGGAGAGAAGAGAGCAAGAGGAGACAGTGGGAGAGAGAATATTGGCAGGCCCTCCCTCACACTGCAGCTCAATAACATCTCCAACACACTCAGCAACGGCTGTACTTGGTAATAAAGATCCACATTCTCTTATTGGGTCTGTATTTCAGCGATTGTTGACAGAAACACACACAGGAGAATTGAATAGTCCCAACTAAGAGCTCAGTTATCCCACATAATCCTCAGATATATCTGATTGAATTAGCAGTCCAATTCTGAAATCTCTCATTACAGAGCGGTGACTTTACACCACTGCTGGCTGAACAGCCGACTCATACAGAGCACTGGCTCCCTACGGGGGAAACCTAAACCCACAGTTTAGATCCTGGAGATTAGCTTTGTGTTTACCATCTTGCTCCATTCTCGCTCTGTCTCTACCTCGTGCAGAGGAAGGCCCAGTGTTGAAAAGCCCCACATCGGGCGTACTTCCGCCCTTCTGTGAGAGGTCACACAACATGTTTCCACAGCTTGAATGACTTCGACATCAGGTTGGAAAAAATGGAAATAGCAATGGCTATGGACACCTCTCAACTAGGCTGTTAGGAACACTTTTGAATGTGACAGCTGAATTGAAGATCGAGGCTGTTTAGTATTCTGCTTGTGTGATACTGCACACTATGGCCAAACTGTTCCTGAGGTCATATCACCACTAGACGAGAACCTAATTGACTTCAGGGTTAGACGAGTGACCCCGGAGGGGCATGAAAAAAAGCTCTGCTCAGTCCTCGGAGGTGAAAGCGGGGGGCTGTGCCAACATTGTATTGAACTGTTCATTGCTCAGTTCATCAATAAAATGAAACCAGCTTCCATAAATGCTTCTATTGTCCTATAAAAATGGAAACCCTCCCTCTGGTGCACACCTACGCTGCAATCGAGTATAGTAAAAGAGGATTTTCTTCAATAAGCATGGAACCATTTTAATGCGTTTGTGTATCACGTAGGCTTGGCTTAGCGGTGCTGAGGGCGGTGAAACCTGCTGTTAACATATTTGCAGGCGGAATGAATTGGAGATTAATTTGACGGCTGGAGCCACACAATCCTCGTTATCCATTAGCCTGCAGAAGGAGCAGTCAGCAGAACTGGTGAGCCATCATAACGTGAGATACGTGACCCTATGCCGATATTTTGCAACACTTTACAAAAGGTTTACAGCATACTGGAATGTATGTAAATGTATGAAATTGTAACAACTGTGCTAAAATTACAATTTTAAATCCCTGAACTCGCATTGTAGTGAGTATGGTGAGCGTATTATTAGCTGTGATATTAATGTGACTCTCATTGTCATTTCATCCATTTTTAAGAGTCCTGACCTGCCAATGCACTCAAGTCTTAAGATCTACTTTAGGACAACAGACAATACTTTGAAAATAGAAGAAAGATACTTTTAAAAAACAGCACAAAGCTGTGGGCTCAATTAATTAGATTCAGCCATTTCTCCACTTTTGTGTAATTTGAGTACTTCTGGCGTGGACACAAACAGCAACTTCAGCGGACGAGGCCCAACGGTCACTAGACGGTGTCTACAGTCAGGCATGGCTGAAAACAGCTGACAAAACTGCACAATTATACAGATCTTTCTCCTAGACCTTGCTGGTGTGGTCCAGTGCCAATGTGACGGGGCCCAGATGACGTGTAACGTGCCATTACCTGCTCGGGCTTGAGCCCCGGTGGTACCCAGGCGTACTCCTCCAGGGCGCAGCCGGAGTCGTCGTCTGAGGTCGAGTTCCTCTGGAAGTCGTACATCAGCTTGGTGACCGTCTTCTCCATCTCTACCGGCATGGCTGTCACTGCATGCTCCTCACGACGACACTTACAGTGTACACAGATCTTCCTACCATGGACAAACACAGGACAGAGAGCATCTGTCAAGCCATATGTCATATGTAGCCTAAGATTAGAAATGAAAGCAGCAGTTTTGTGGTTTGAAATTATCGTCCGTACATTTTAACTCAGAATACAACTCCATTAAGGTGGAAACAAATACCCAGTTTAATAAATCACTCTGTAAATAGAACTACTTTGGGGGCTATAGGGTTTCAGCAGAAACAAGACGTCATACTGTGCTGCTGTTTGGGCCTCTGAAGCCTGCCATTAATCACAGAAAATAAAAATAACACAAATTACGTCTTTCATAGGTAACCTCAGACAACCTGTAAAAAGAGGTTAAATCCGTCACCCTCCCTAATTACTTGTAGGCACAGTAAGATTCTGTGAAAGTCTTGACTTTTGCTCAAAGCCACATATGCATGTTTGCAGACCCTCTACCCAAACGATGTGAACTTCACACAGTTCGAAGGTCAAGGCTTCCCACTGCAGCTCTCACCGTAAAATGTGGGTACTAGCGCAATGCTCAACAATCCTCCAGGGTACCAAGAACAAGGACATAATCACAAACGGAGTATGGAAATTAGCAGAATACAGCCAGTGACAGTGACGGAAAGCAGTACTGTACAGACTCACAAACACGCACACTTCCCTGTGTGCAAGGTTAGCGAGAAACACTAGCAGATGCTAAGCCAGGACAGTGCTCCACTTTCATTAGTCAAGCGGACCCACCCAGCTGTAAAATGGAAAGTATCCATGTGTGAGTTTGGAGTGTTTGACGCTGACACTTCTCCTGCGAGCTTTCATCTTGAGTCTTGTCCAGAGAATAATAAAGTGTTGTTATACTTCATGGACTCTAACAACTATTCTGGAGTGTTGTCTTACAAAATATTGGGATTTACAGTCATGAATGATTGTTTGGAGAATGACACAGAACTATAAAGTCTCGCGAAAAGCAGACCACATAAACCACATTCAGCATATATCTCTACATGAATCCAAAGGGAGAAGACACTGTGTACAAACAGAGTCTCGTGCCCTTGACAGTTCTGAGTCCCTGCATGAAGAGGAAACTCTGGGTGGCCTCAAGGTTGCATCCCACTAACCCTTGCTGCCCCTCAGGCAGCCAAACCAGGGAGACAATCCCATTACCTTCCCAGACGGACGCCTGCCTGTCTGACAGACAGCCCTACGGAGGAGCTTAAGGACACTCAGGACACTGTTTGACAGACTGACAGCTTGGCTGGCCGAGGATCTGTTGGTGTAAAGTGCTTGGAGCGCAGACAACACCATGTGGAGAGCTGGCCATGTCTCACCTTGTCTGCGGCTCAAAGAAGCACTTCTTGTCCCAGTCTTGAGTTTTGGTTAACAAAGCACTGCAGTCTTGGTGGCTTAACGCTGATGGATTTTGGTGATAGAATGGACACTGGAAAAACTGCAGCTCTCAAAGTAAAACACCCCACTGACATACCACAACTGGTCATAGGACATGTAATCCCTAAAAAGAAAACATACAAACATACAAACATACAAATATATAGGTTGGACATTGGACGGACTCTCCGTCACTGCTTGAGATTCCTCACCATCCGCCAGGAGCCTAACAGCCTATTACTGTCAGCTCCTGCGTTCAACACAGCGCAGAGTGCAGTGGCAGACCTCAGCAGCTTCGGCTGTCATTGTGGAAGGGCGAGCCACAGGCTTTACTAACCGACTCCATAAATATTAACAAAAAACGTGAAGCGGCTGGATATGATCGGTATGAATATTGATGGGTATGATAAACAGAGAGGTGCTGCAGCTCAAGGAGACAAAGTCATCAAGTAGCTGTCAGACTGGCAGAAGGATGTCCCAGCGGCAGGATGCTATAGCCGGGGGCGACACAGCTTGCCTCATTACAGCCCAGCATCATCACCATCATTACTAATTTAAGACTGATTTAACTGGTTTACACACACACACAATAATACCCGCGTGAGGATGATGATTGAAAGCGAAAGGCAACGGCACCAAAAGTAAAGACAAAAAGGATTAAGTGTGTTTGGACACCTCTTCCATTCTTGTTGGTTAGTGGTTATTTCTGCCTTGGGGGGCTTGGAGATAAGAGTATACAAATAGCTGGAGCTGAGGGAAAGCATTTCACACCGCATTCCTTCTGAGGGGACACATCGCAATGTCCCTGCCCCACCACTGCCTATGCAGTCTCTGAGGAGTTCAATCTGGAGGCAGAGAAGCTCATGACCTTTGGAGAAACATGTCTCTAACCCGATCTCCCAGTCCAGATGTGTGATGAAGACCTTCCTCCAGTGATTCACCTGGCAAACATCTGATTGGCGCTGGCAGAGATACTGTAGGCCTACAGGGGGTTTGTTGCTCCTTCTCTCCCTTTCCATCCTCATGATTTACGACACGCTTCATGCACATGCCTGGGATTTCCCCTCTGCTGAAACTTAATCCCCGAGCTTCCCCTTGTAATCTACGTGATTTCAATTAGGAGAGATTTGGGGACCTTGGTAAAACAAGCCAAGTGCATCAGTGACGCCTCATAAATGACTCCAAGGTAAAGAAAAGGAAGTTAAAAAAGCGTGCTCCTTGTTCAAGTATGATTGGCCTCTTAATCTCCTGGGAGATGTAAACGCTGCCGCACCATTGGTCAGATGGAGTCTGAGGTTTGTTAAAGACCTGGGGGTTGTGTTGTTGGAGAGTAATCCCAGTGACCATGATGTCAGTGGGCAATGATTCACCGCTTCGGGTTAATTATCATCATCCTGCTCCTCTAGATTAGACCAGTAACCTAGGCAACGGGTGGTTTTAATAAGTAACTTGTCTGATAGACCCCCCTGACAGTAACAAAGACTTGCTCCAATTGTTTTAGGTCAACACTGCAAGATCTTCAGCAAGTATGGTCACAAGTGTGGCCAAAAGCAAGCAGTCTTAAAAGTCTGTTTGGATTTAACATCTGACTAAAGCAAAGTAAAGGTCGACTCACAGAAATGGTCTTTGCAAGGCAATAATTAGGGCTAGGGGTTGTAAACCTAACACCACAGTTGGGAATAAGGGCAGAGGACTCTATTCAAGTCAGGCTTTAGAAAACCATCTGACTCAACTGTATCCAAGAGGAAGTAAAGCCTTCAGCAAAGACTGTCTCATTCCACTCTCATTCTTGAGCTTCTCCCAAAAACCGCTGCAACTTTTCCATGGCATCACTCTCTAGATGGCCCCAGATTAAAATCCCATATTTAAATGGAAGCTCTGCACAAACAGCTGAGGTTGGATGACAAGGGAGGAGAGCACGGAGGAGAGAACAGCTGGGTGCAGAGTGCAGCCAAGTCATGTCTTCTTTTTTCATGCCGCCGTGGGGGAAGACGAGGACAGACCCCTTTCTCCTTTCCATTCAGTGTTTTGAGGCTGTTGCAATTTCCAGGGGCTTGGACAAATATCCCCGCTTTCACAAATGATCAATATACAAGCAAAAGACAGTATTTGTAGATACACAGCGCTGCATAGAACCTCAGAGCCACTAGGAGTTCATCACAGTTAGACATGACTAGAGGTGTTCCCGACAAGAATCAGGCTCGACAAAGGCGTTTTACATTAGCAGCCAATTAGTAAGAGCCAGATGCATCGTGTTCCTGAGGACAGAGATTAGGCCCGCATCCACCTGTCATAACAAATTACAGCAAGGCAAAGTCCTGCCCTCTTTAACACTAGACTTCGGTCCACTAGCAACCTGATGATGACTTTTTTTTCTGCCGTAATGGACAATAGTGTATACAACTAGTTTTTTAGCATTCAACAATGACAGCTCCCAAGATGCTTCATCAACTGTAGGCATGGAGTTTAGATGTGAACATGTTTTCTGTGGCACTCGGGGGAAAGAAAAAGAAATGACCTTGATGATGTCATCATGGTCAACTGAGAATGGACCTGAAGAGATAATTTTCAACAGAACTGGGGATGAAGGGTCAAAGAAGAGTTTGTATTTAGGGGTCGACGGTTCCAATCTGTAGCCCCTTTCACATAACCTGCTCATGGGGGTAATGTTGCGCTGTTACTCTGCCTCGCCATTCTGTCCGAAGACGTCTGAACACTGAATGCCGTTGGTTTGATTCAGTGTAAGAAGCGGATCTAATGTAATGAGGGGGGTCTTCTTTATGGCAGTATTGTGGGTTCTTTGTTTAAAAAAGGGACTTTAGATACTCTTTGGTTGCATTGTGGGAAATGAAGTGTTTTTGGAGCTTGGTCCATGCTATCCCCAAAATGTGGGATATCTCTGCCTCTCCCGCTTCAATTTCAATCATTCTTGCTTTATCCTTTATCATGGGAGCCCCCTCAACTGTGTGGAAGTATAAGACAAAATCCCTGGACTGTCCCTTTAATAGTTCACTTTAAGACGCGTATGAGACGCAGTTGTTATAAAATGGACATAAAGTTTTGGTTTTGGGCTTTTCTACCTATTCCTGTTGAGCTTCCTGGAAAGGTATGACAATTTCCCCTTTGCTCTCTCCCACTCTTTTAAGAATTGAGTGGCTCAGGATTTGCGAGGGCAAAGGGGAAGCAAAAGAGATAGAGGGAGAGAGATGTGTACGTTACATCACACTGAGACTCTTTTCAGCTGCAGCCAGGCCATACCGTGCTTGACACTGGATCACATTACTTATTCATTCAGCTTTGACTTCTCCCATAAAGTGACACTACTTTGGATGGGAACAGAGGGAGTGTCATGGAAGGGACAGGCTTTCAAGACGACCTCAGAACAGACCTTAGACCATAGAGAGAGACTGGCAGCACAGCGCCAGATCATTAGTGAATCTGTTAAACAACAACATACATTAAAAGGATTCAGGAGAAAATGTCTCAACAAATTCGCCAGTCGTTCTGGGATTTTTTTTCTCAGAATATTATGTTGACTGAGTGTATGAGGGGAAAAAGAAGCAACTGTTTTTTTTTTTACATTTTATTTCCAGAGTCAGTTGCGGGTGTCAGAAATAATGTTGACCCTGCATTTGGGCTCCTCTCAGCTCAGTTAATGTTTGGAATGCTCTCATCAGACTTGGGGAGCCCAATGACACTGTAGCCAGCTGCTGAAGCCACATTATTCATCACTCCACCGTCAGTCCATTCATGTGCTAATCCAGTGACCCTTTACACTGCTCAAAAGTCGCCCTCTAAAATGGATCAATTAGCCTGCATTGAGTCTTGTAATGTTCTCCTTAAAAACCGCCATGGAGCTGTGATTATGACACTTGTTTCCAATGCAGTTTGGGCCAAACTCCAGGAAATAATTAGAGGCTTTTTTTTAAACAAGGAGAATTCAAGTAATGACAAGAAAAAAAAAACTGGAGAAACATCACGAAACAAGTTGAATTTGAGGGGAAAATACATACCCTGCAGATGCCCGTTTAGTCATCTGCTTATTAATAAATAAGCAACCTACGATCCATATGGCACAGAGGATGCACAACAAAGACTCCCAGGCTGGAGAGCCCACAGTAGCTTGACCACTGCGCCGCAGGGGGTGGGGTGGGGGACACAAACTGGTGAGAACACGTCCACAGAGGGAGAGACAGCTACAGTCCAGCCACTCTGCACTGTGGGTTGTTATTTTTCATCCACGGAAAACCACGGTTTTATTAAAGTCAGCGAAGTGATGTCGAGAGAGGCCAAAAGTGACTCATTTGCGCGCATAGCCTCTTAATATTTAGTCCAGCGGGCACTTAACGCTCACTTTTCAGAGAGAGCAAAGAGGTTTAAAGTCAGAAACCAACTCGATTGTATAAAGAAAATATATCTGAGACTCAAATTTCGTGTCCATTACGCATTTAAAAGCCCCCCAAACTGATCGTCGGTCGCGCTGCAAAAACGGCCCCAAACACAAAAACAAACGCGATCAATGATCAGCTGCTTACCTTCTTACAAACTGCGGCGGAGGGAAGCCATAGCCCTGACCTCCTCGGCGCTGGTTGTGGTGCTGGTGCGGGTGTTAAAATAAGTCTTCTTCATCGCACAATTTGTCACACACATACACAAACATGCACACAACTCCAACGCCACAGCTTTGCCACGAAAGCACCCGACTCTCACCCGCTGCGTGGTGCCCGCACCCCTCCGCTACATGTACCCCCTCCGTTTAAAAAAAAGAAAAGGAAAAAAAAAAGCCTTTTGTCAACCCCCTCCGCTCTCCGCAAACACATTCAGGAGTTCGGCAGCGCAGACGAGGAGCCAACTTAAAGTGCGCACAACAAAAACAAATCAAATTCCCCTGTTTACAGATCCAAACGAGAGCGCAGACTCCGGCTGGAGAGAGTGAAATCCAGGTGAATGAAAGAGAAAATGTTCCTGAGGAGCGAGCGGGCTCGCTGCTGTGGAGTGAGAGAAGATCCGTGCGGACTAGCTGTGCGTAAAAACCACGGAGCGCTGGAGCTGCTCCGCTCGCTGCTGACCGACCCACTGAATAGCAGCGCTTTAATCCTGAACCGGTGTCAAGTGCCTTTAAGTAACACCGCCACTTCCGGTGGGCACCTTCAAAATAAAAGCAGCACTGTCAAAAGTTCTGGGGCTGAAGGGCATATTATTGTGCTTACTCATTTCATGTTAATACACAGCGATTTTATTTTCACCCCCACATATCTACATAAGAAGTTTTGTAATGTAACTACAATTATCTAGATTTTTTTTTTTTACCAAATTAAAACACAGACTGCAAAGGGAGAGAAATAGCTTAAGGAAGCCAACTCAGTCAAACCATGAGATGAAAAGCAAATGTGCAGACCTTTCGCAAAAACAATTTCAAATTAAAGGACTCATAATACTAAACCACAAAGGAATGGCAACATTCTCGAATTTTAGACATCCACTGGCCTCTTTTATATTCCTACAAAATGAAAATCTACAGCCAGTCAAAGCCTCTTATATTCTAAAGCTTTTGTTTTGAGGCAAATTCACTCACTTCCTGTCTTCTGTGCCCTTTCTGGTTGACTTGACACACTCACACACACACACACACACACACACACACTTTTTTCCTCCCTCTCCCTGCATGCTAATATCCCGGTGTGATGTCAGCAAGTCAGCGTCCCAACATTGGTGTAATTAGCAGTGTGAATGACTATGGTGTTCTGGCAGGATTTGCATGTGAATGAGTCCACTTCCCTGAAATCAACTGGCCTGGAACAAGAAGAGAGGGAGGAGAGGGAGGAGAGAGAGGAGCTGCAGGGGCACTGACCTGCTTGGGGAAACGGGGAGGTGAGCCCCTGTAAACAAAACAGTGCTGTTTAACATAAGAAGCGGACATTAGCCGGAGAAAGGACAAAAGGCTTACAGACCAATGAAAATCCGCTGAATCGAAAACAAACATAAAAGTGGGATCGTAAAACTCCTGTGCACCTGTAGGGTCTGTGAGTATTTGATATTCACATTGATATGATTAACAAATAGCATATATATCATATAGTCAACCAGGAAGAAATTACAGCAAGGGACTTTCATATATAGGGAGTTGTTTGGATCAGCTTCTGTGACAACATAAACAGCACAATTGTTCCCAAACAGATTTGCCACCATCTCAGCTATTTCGGTTCCTTCTTAATCTCTCAAACACTCACATGGCAACAAACTCTGTAATGCTATCTCTCTCTGTCTCTCTGTCTCTCTCTGTCTCTCTCTCTCTGCTCTTGTTCCTACAATGAGTGGTAGGAATGTTAAACAACGTCCCACTGCGCCTCCTCATTTGCTTATTTGTGTATCGCAAAATGTGTCAAGAAAAAGGGAAAAACGCCCAAAAGTTTTTCTGGCAGTCAAAGCTTAACAGACTTGTGGAAGATTTGTGGAGGATGGATAGCATGAAAAAGTGGGTTAGAGAGTAATTAAATCAAGATTTGTGTATATTTTTTTTTCTCCCAAAGTGCACTGCTGCTGCCTGTTGGCCAAATACAAGTAAAAAAAAATAGAAGAAGAAGAAGAAGAAGAAATGTGGGCAGGAAGGAAAGAGCCGGCAGCTCTGAACGACCACCACGGTCCTTTTTTCTCCTTTCAGAAACTGCTCCTCTAACTTCCCTGGAGTTGGACTAAAGCTCCGCTTTTCTATTCGGTGAAAGCCGTCTTTCTGCCCTCCTGTCACACGTGGCGGGGTGACTCTGACCACATCTCGGCCTCATACATTAGAACATATAATCGCTGCCCCCTTTACAAACACAAGAATATCAATTACAGCTCAGGCTGTACTTACGGCCTATCCACAAGATTTTACAAGGAGCCCTAAGTGACAGTGTCCTTTGCTCGGAGCAACCGCAGAGTGGGTCATCTGGTTTGGGGCCCAATAAGTCATTCCCTTTTCCCCAATAAACTGTTCCTCGACCTGCAGTGAGCTGTTTAAAATGCCATGAGAGGACTGAATAAAAGCATTGAGGCCAGCTTCGGGGACATACCACAGATAGCATTGCCTTCACGACTCTTGGCATGCACAGTGATGGTAATTTTAGACAGTGAGCTAAACAGGTTTACTCCCTTCCTAAGCATGCATAAGCATATTGAGGCCTTTTGTCTGTATCAAAGCACAGGATGAGCGATATTGTAAATACATGTTCCCCGGGGCCGGCAGGAGCCCTATCTGTAAGAAAGTTGTACTGCCTCAAAGGATCTTATCCTGCAAGAACATTATTCATGTCGTACCAGGGAAGGAACGGATTTATATACCGCCTGATATGGTCAGAAAACACTCCAGTTAAATCAATGCCTTTATCTCCATTTGAAAATATGGCCAAAATCCTAACATGGCCTCCTCATCTTTATTTCTCATCCGCTTTTTTAGGAATACCAATCTCCTCTCCTTTCATGTGGCAAATGCTGATGGCTATCACTCTAGAGTCAACACACGAGGCAGCTGGGACTCACCCCAACAGCTGATAGCTCAGACATGTTGGGAAGGGAGGGAGAGCACCCTTCCCCTCACATATAGCTTTTTCTTCCCGCTGCTGCTGTAGGTTTGTTAAGCAGATTCATTTCTAATGACTCTTAAGTATTCGTACTACCCAGAATCTGATCCCCAACTGGCTACGTCACTGTGTTGCTACCCCAATAAGCCAACTGGTCTGGAACTGAGCAGCCATGATTTTGAAGGGAGGGGTAATATTATCACACCATGTCATTCCTCAGCAACTGGACCTTGCCTTCAAGGGGATTTTGGTTTGACTGGCGATAAAAATCATTAAATTAATAGAACAACTCTCATTAGATTGCTTGGGAAGTCAAAATTTGGAAACTTCACCAAAGAATTATTAAGTGTTTGCATGGGTTGAGAACAGATTGTTAACAAGTTGAAAAACAACAATAACAACGGGCGCAATAAATGCTCCACCAAGTTTTAAGAAAAGGGGTCGTCTGTTATTTAAGTGTGAACCCAGACGAGTCAGAGAAAGTAATAAGCAAGCACCAACCCGAACACGACAGGCAAACCCGTCTCAAGCCCAATGCAGCTATTATGAGTTTGCGTTACCCTACCATGCGTTGCCTGTCCATGCGATTGACGTGACCAAATCTAACGCAAACCAAGACATCATGTCTCAAATTTTGTCCAAACCCAGCCCGGCCTGTCAGGGTTGGGGTATCCATGCTTTAGTCTGAATGTCTAAAGCTGAATTAATGCTTGAAGCCAAGGTATAATGGAAGTCCTGCTGTTGGTTGTTGTATTTGATATATTGTTCAGTGTTAGTTTCCAACCCATTGACAGCAACACTGGACAGATCATATCGTACATGATCAGACCATATGCTTCAATTATATTCACAAAAGTAACTATGTTTACATGGAAAACTAGCGATGAATCTGTTAACCTCTAATTTGCCGTCAGTACTGTGTAGGAAGCTACAAGGTGTCAGCGTTTATTCATTCAATGTGATACAGAGTGGCGGTCATGCTGAGCACAAGACTTGGAGATTGTGTTACTGAAGCTTTCTTCAACAGTCTTCACTAGCATTGGAAACTTATATATGCACAATATATCAATGTGCTCACATGCAAGAGTCACATGGCAGGATGTGCAATGTCAAGTAAGTCAAATTACGTCTGCTCTGGCACATTTAGATTTGTGTCTTTACAGTATTCAAGCTGAACATTAAAATTGCAGCACTTGATAAATACTAAATACAACCTTGCCCCTCTGTGGTTTTCCTGCCACTCGGTGGTTGTCACCATGGTGACTCCCCTACTATAATATCACTTACATTGCCTCTATTGAGTTATTCAAGTTATCCAGTGAAAATTCCTGTATATTTCCATATTGCAAATCTATATGGCAGAATCACAATGTCATACTTATTCCAATATCGTGCAGTCGTGAGTGTAGATACATTTTTGAGGGGATACAGCATAGCAACTATGCAGGTAAAGTGTAACTGCCCACTCATAACTTTAAAAAGGCCTTAACAGAGTCTTAACGCATCCTCCCGTACCTGTACATCTTTTCAGCTTTGGAATTGGGGGTGTGGCTGTGTCTTTTCCGTTGCTGTCACTTTTTGAAAGCAACAAGCTGAATAGCACGCCCATTTCACGCACAATTGGCAAGGTGTGCAGAGGTGAGAGAAAGGAGGATTTCAACTTTTCCCCCAGGCTCCCTTTTTTCTTGCTTCACAAAATGCACGCACTACGAATCCCTGTTGAACTATTAATCAGGTCTCGCCCCTCTGTGTGACAGCGGGATTTTCATCATTGTATGCGGCCTCTAGAAGCTATAAAAACGTTTGCCTTGAGATGTTGGTCTGACGAAACTTAGTTAGAAACCGTTTCAAGAAAAGGAGTAAGGAGTTGCAGAAAGGAGTCAGTTTTTATGAACTCTTTATGAAGACACAGACCAACAAATCAAGCAACTGGGGTGTTGAACTTGGTGAATGGCACGTTGGCAATCATGTGGAAGCTGTTGTCAACCACTGCAGATAATCCTGGTGAGTTTGTTTGCTTACCTGCTGTTAGATAACTGCCCTTCCGCTACATTAAGGGTGTAATGGTTCATGTGAGCACTCGCATCTAGTTACAAAGAGGAGGAAATGGCTGCCCAGTCTGTATAAAGGTCCACTGGTTCTCCAAACCCAGCTCTGGTCACTGTGTTGCCGAAGAAGATTGACCTCTCCTCTACCATGAACCAGCAGTACTTTGGCTCAACGCAAAGTAAATTTATAGTGTGACACAAGACCGCGGGGCTCCACCCAAAAGCCCCTCTGTACCCATGTTCCCAGCAGATAAGTGGCCATTATTCATCCCGTGTTGAACATTAACTGGATTAATTCTGCACGGTTTGAGGGGTGAAATTGTATTTGTCCAAAGGGAGGGAAATGGCAAGGAAATGAGGAGAGTAGCCAGCTTGGCTGAAATTCTAATTAGCTCCGGGGTTCGTTAGCACACAAACTCCACTCTGGCTGCACAGACCTTGCTGATACAGGAGGCCTGGGTAAGCCATTAAGCCACAGAGGGGAAAACAGAGGGAGACAGCGAGGAAAGGGGGGAAGAAAGAAAGAGTATGGACACTTAGTTTCGCGCTTAAAGGCCCAGGGCAAGGAGGTGACCTTGTGGAGTGACTCCTCAAGGGGACCGGAGCTATTTTTTGCCCCCTCCTGGCCCACTTACACAAGGGCTCTTCAGCAACAGAGGAAAAACACACTCCAAGCCCTCCACCTTCATCTGTCCATTAGACCATCCATCTCCACTGCAGACAGCACTCTCCAGGGCGACGCAGCTCGATTTCCAGCGTGCTGTGCCCGACAACGGCGGTTTGTCAATGAGCTTTTCTCAGCCGTGCCGTACATGTGGATTCTGATTCAAAAACATAACTAGGTCATGCTCTGGTTTTGAAAAAAAAAGAAAGAAAAACGACGAGGGAGGAACAGTCATAGGAAGCAGTGAAATACTGTAGTGGACGCAGTGGGAACGGAGGAATGGCAAACAAGCGAGAGTGAAAAATTAGTTTTGACATTATTATTATTTCTGCGTCCACACTTTAGAAAGATAGACAGACATTTGGGAGAGGAGATCTAGCTTTCTGAGAGCTCAACCTTCCCATCTGTGCCGAAAAGCAATCTCCTTTTAAAAAAAAGAGTGTTGCGAAGTGATGCACAAGAATTTCTCATTTCTCTCCCAGCAACACATAAACCTCCAGCTCTGATGCAGGATGATCGTGTGGCTCCATGAATGAACCACCCGCCTCCGAACCTCCCACATTCAGCACCCCGCAGCCATTTCTCTGACTCAACTCTCTCATTCAGCCTCCACTGATGTTCCTCTTCCTCACCTTGTCATCATGACCCAGATGAGTGGTGTGGGTGTCGATACTGATTTGCTGACTCTCTCCATCTCGCTCTCTCTCAGCGTGGGTTTTTTTGTTTTTGGCTTCATTCACTTCATCGCTCCATCAAGACAAACCTTTTCTGACTTTTATTTCTGGTGTTCTCGCTGAAACAAATCACCTTGCGGCCCCTCGCCCCTCGTCACAATCCCATGCCGACTGACCAGATGTTCCATCATTAATAATGGATATTAGCATACTCATTAGCAGGACCACAATTGCGGGGTGGCAGCCGCAGTCTTGATATATGATCTTACCACCAACTTTTCAGAAAGCCAAGCCAACACAAAAGCCTTTTTGTGGAGAGTTGGGGTGTGTACGCATGCACTCTTATTTATAAAGATGCTAAATCAACATATCCAGCTGGAGTGAGAAAGTGAAACAAAAGAAGCACATGTTGAATGTGTATTTGGCTGGTAAGCCTCTGGAGCAGGCCTGATGCTCAGTTGGGTTTTGGCATTTCCATGAATTTTAAAATCTAGAGATAACATGTGAGTGTACAGTTCAGTACAAGAGCAGAGCGAGGAATGAGGAGACCGAAAAAAAGTCTTTGCCCTAGCGATCCAAACATAGTCTGTATTTTTAAAAACCATTCCATGCCAAGGAGGCGTTTTGAACCACATTTTCTCCAGAGCTCCCCCGTGATAGTTTAAGCTCAAACTTTTAGTTAAATAAACCACAATGCTCAGCTATGCCATGTTTAAATATTTAGCTTTCGAGGGACTTGTGGCCTGAGCAGCGACAGACGGGATCAGTCCATCAAACGGAGTTTGGCCAGGGGGCGTTCGATCCACTCTGGAACCAGCTAGGAAAAATGTACATGAGTAGGGCTCCCTGCTTGTGTTGAACTACACCATGAGTTTGGATGGTCACACTAACGTGACGTCTGAGTTTTCTCATCATGGGAACAGTCTGTGTTTATGTATGTGGCTTCGGGTGAAATACTTATAGACGACAAACCTGTGTCACGATAGTCAGTCGATTGCTATGTCAGGTTCAATCTGACCTATTTAACTTTACCTACAGACTGACTACAAGTAGCTGCGTGTTTGTGGAGGGAGGAGCAGGACTGGCATTGTGCCATTGTTCAAAGCAATTAGGTCCTTCTGTGAATAACATTTAATTAGTAACTCAAACTTGAAGGACGTTTTTGCTTGACATCAATGTGCATACACACTAATCTATGACCACAGACTGAGACATTCACATACAGACACACAGAGTCTGTTAAATGAATCAGTACAAGTGGCTTGAGGGTGTGGATACAGCCAGGGCCTGTGAAGACAGTGGAAAATCTGAAAATATAACATGTGCATTTTGTTTAAAACAATTGTTAAGTCAGCTAAGTCCCTCAGACATTGGTCTCAAATCATAACACAATCATTAAATAACAATTAATATTCAATATTTAGCAAATGAGCAACAATTCAAGTTAAAGTTTGAAAAAGTAAGCCATATTTATTAAAGTTCCAATAAAGACAAAATTACTGTTAAAGTGTTTTTTCTCATATACGTCTTCACCTTCAAGACAGTATCAGGCCCAAAAAGGGCAAAAAATAGCATTTTTGAACTTTAGAGTTTGTAACTTCCTGGAAAATCATTAAAAATATTGATGACTCATCCTGCAGTCAGAAGCGTATATTAATTTAATACAAGTGTTGCTTGCTGGTTACTGGTCAAAAGCATTACTTTATAACTTCATTTAGTTATTTGGGTGCCATGGGGAAAGTATTTGCTGGTTCTCCCTCTGCTGCCGCCTCTGGACAGATAGCTTTACTTGTTGCTAAAGTAACTGCTAACAAACATAATGATAGTAGCTTTTCAATGAACAGCTCCCGACCGGGGCCGTCTGCAGCCAGTTACGGTGCTGGGGTAATTTATGGAGTTTCTTGGTTGACAGATAGCAGTAAGTGCTAACCGTAGCAAAATTTAACATCAGCTGCTGTTACCTGGTTAGCTTGGTAAACTGTCTAAACTGAACCGGACCAGCCGTTTTCACTGGAACCTGACGGTCGGGAGAGGCAGAATTGGCGACTCGAGGGTTAGGGGGTGGGGCGGGGCATAACCTACATTCCGCGCTCTTGGCTGCTTCCTGTTCTCACAGGAAACACGCAACTATGCCGGAACAAATAGCGCTCCATTAGCCACTTCATGGTTAGAGATAAAGAGATAAACACTCAGCTAGTTACAGTGACAGTTACCTGGCAACCTAAGAAAATACCACTACTTCTTCATACTTTTGATCAGACTGTGATTGGTGCAGATGATTGTGCGACATCATGTATTCTCAACCGAGCCCCGCCCACTTCAAGTTAGTAAGAAGAGCACAGACAAAAACACAGCAATCTCTCTTTAGATCGAATGCACTGTAGAACTGAAAGGTTAGAGGAAACAGGAATTAAAACAATTAAAACTTGAGTGGAGGAAGGCCTCCACTCAAGTTTTAATTGTTCCTTCTCACCCCAGTAATCCCGCTCTAGAGTAATTCAATAGACATCCATCTTATTGTATTTGTATAAAGCAGCGTATTGAAGAAAGGAAGTGAATTAGTTGTACGAGAAAGAAAGAGATAATCCCTGGATGAGGTCATGTGGGCGTCTAAATAAAGAACTGATGGATCTGAAAAAGAAATGAGTTAAAAAGAGTTTAAAATTAAAAAACTGAGTCACTAAGCTAATAAGCTAATAGAGTATTTTGGCATCATGTTCTGTGAGCCTGCAGAGACTCATCAAAGGTCGCTTTTAACCCAATAGCAGGGTTTCATTTTGAAGGGATTCCTCTCTGTCAGGTTTAGGCATTTTCATTCCCCCCTATATCATCTCGTTACACTGTTTACCCTAACAAAGGGTGATGGATGATGAGCACACACACACACAACACACCATGTCCGTGTCAATAAGACCGCCGCAGCCCCTCTTCCCCACAGGCTCTCAAAGGCCTGTGGAGGTTATAGATCGGAGGAGAAACCGTTTCCAGGACGTGACAGAATCGCTGTGTGTTTCATCAGGGGCCGACGGACGCTGCAAACCCTGGGCTTTATTGACTGATTGCTAGTGAGACTGTGGGCAGCAAGGACAGACGAGGCTGTGGAGAAGGCACGGGAGGAGGAATGAGTCACATTGAGCGATTCACTCAGACAAATCCTATTAAACAACTTTTATCAAACCGAGGTCAATCTTTCAGAGTGAACGTGTCTCCGAGCAAAGACGGACCTTCAACACGTCACTTCTCATGGCTTTTAAAATGTACTGCAGGCTTGTTATGAAAACCGGGTCTGAGCCAACCTCTCTGTCAATCTGTAGCTTTTTTCTTCACCTACTTCACTCCCACTTACTCCTGCTCCCCCATGTTCCCCCATTTAATGCATGGCCCATTAGGAAGCAGTGAGAGGGAGCAGTGCCCTGAGAGAAACTAAATCACCCTGGCCCGCTGCTGTTTACGCCAGACCCAGCCCGCTGCTTGAGCCGCTGTTTATTTGAACTGTGAACCTCCGTGCAAGGTGTGTGTGTGAAAGGAATAACTGTAAGTATGTCTGTGTGTTAAAGAAAGAAAGAGGGAGCATGTGTACTGCGGAGGTGAGGGGGAGGGAACGGTTCCACACAAAACCCAGTGTCTCGCCCTCCGATTCCTTTCACACCTCTCTTAACACGCTTTTCACAGCGTATTTATTCGCCCCACGGGCTCCTGGCACTCCTCGGGTTCTCCGGGCCACAGACGGGCCTCTGTACTGCACCGTTCAGGCAACAAGGAGGCCGAAAACAGGCCTCTTGCACCCCCCGTGGAGCTCCAGACACAATCATGTCCTTCTGCTGACCCACACGTATGACATCACAGGCCGGCTCTCAAACATATGCTCACAAAGATGAACACAGAATCATGTCTGCTGCATAGCATGCACCAGGGCTGCTCCAGTTACTTTCACTATTAATCCATAAATTGACCACAGTCTACATTTAAGAAGCTGGAACCAGCAAATGTTGGACATTTTTGGTTAAAAACTGACTGAGACGATTAAGGGATTATCAAAGTAATTTGGAAAAGTTGACTGATCGTTGCAGCTCAGCCCAGTCACCAGAATAAAATGTGGGCAGTTCACATTCCCCGATTTTCAATAGTGTTACAGCAAGATGGTGAGGCTGTATTTTTACATTTCTGAATCACCTGGATATTTTTAAGAAGCCATGTTTTTGCTGACAAAACCAGGTATTTCAAGCAAAAACAAGAACTTTTCCTAACTGCTTACCAGGTCTTTCTTCGTGTCGAGACAGGACCATTAGCATTAGCATTAGCATTAGCATTAGACTGATTATTCGCCTGGTCGATGATTGGGGCCAATATTCAGCATTTTTTTAAATTAATGGTGAATAAACTAGTTTCAAAAAGTGCTACTTTGGCTCTCAAAAAAAAGTGGTGGAGAGGAAGTATAACGTAGCAGAAAAAGGAAATACTCAAGTTAAGTACCTCAAAATTGTACTTAAGAACAGTACCTGAGTAATTGTACTTATTCCATCACTGGTCACTTGAAATTTTGACACCAAAATTTTCACATTTACTGCAAATGAATATCGGTTATTGGTCTCCCTGATTTCAACCGACCTGACTACCACAAGCACAGTGTTGTCACGACATAAAATTCAAAATTGAGCCTTAAGAAATGCAAAGTTGCAACATAAAGAAAAGTAAAATTTTCACATATGTAA
>OMLP01003652.1:18208-32106 GCA_900302685.1 Spondyliosoma cantharus | reverse complement strand
TGCTGCTGCTTCGCTGCCGTTCTGCTGCTTCGCCGCTGTCTGCCGCGGTCCTGCTGCTGCTTTGCTGCTGCTTCGCTGCCGCTGCTTTGAAGGCTTGGTTTGGTCAGCCTGCGTTCTGCTACTGGCCTTGTGCACGGCTGCTACGTGCGGTGCTGCGGCGTCTGTGTGTGTGTGTGTGTGTGTGTGTGTGTGTGTGTGTGTGTGTGTGTGTGTGTGTGTGTGTGTACGTGCATGCATGTGTTCACACTACCAGTCAATACTCTCAGTAGTGCAGAGAAGCGGAGAGCATGTGAGCTTTTGGCCCGGGTCCACGTCTCACTCTGGGTGGAGTTCTGGCTCAGCCCCCCTCAACGCTGCAAAAAGTCTCCACCTCACCTGATCTTCAGCTGAGGCTTACAGTCTGGTTTTTCTTCTTAGCTCAACGAATGAGTTCACCTAAAAAATTCAGTCATTATCTCCTCACCCTCATGCTGATATAACATTTCTGCAGCTTCACAGCAAAAAAGCGTTGCAGCATTCTCATAAAATAAAATGGCTCCTAACAGCTCATCCGGCTTAATCAAAGTCTCTTAAAAGCCCTGAGGTCCCACATTGATTCAAAAGGACAATATTTACATCCTCAACACCAGACAGGGTGTAGTAAGTTTTTAGTTTAGCAGCTACAGTGAAGATTTCAAATTAAAAAAAGGGTGTAAATAACGTATTTTCAAATCGATTTGGAAACAGAAATTTGGATTATATTGGATGAGCTGTATGGAGCATTTTATGGGTCTTTTTTTACAGCAGTGTTTTCAAGTTTTAAAACAAGTCCCCATCTACTTCAGTTGTTTCGGTGAATGCTGTTTTGCTGTGAAGCTCCAGAAATATTCCGTGGACACTTCAACCGACTTTCCACCAGCGAGGAGATGGTGACTGAATTTTCATATTTGGTTGAACCTATCCTTTAAAGTGTTCTTATATTTCTTACATAGGCTATAGAAGAAACATTTTTCAAGACACCATAAGTTGAATTGCAGGTCAAAACAGGTCAGTGCGCAGTTAAATTATTTCCACCCAATAACAAGGGACATGACTAGATTTTAACATAAATCATAAATGCATTAGCTTTTTCTCTTCTTACTTGTATTTTTTTTACGTAGGTTAAAAGAAAGACTTCAACTTCTGTTGCCATCTGCTCTGCATGTACTGTGTGTACGTGAAAGGGTTCATTGCTCCTGCCAGTGTAGACGATAGATAGATAGACACAACTGTTATGAGCTAGCGACAGCAAATCTTCTAAATGATTTCAGTCTTCAGCCATTATGATGTTAGTTAAATATTGAGGTTATCACGCTAACATGTTCACTATGTCAGTGTTTCTTTAGGTTCAGTTTTCTAATTGTATCTTGTGACAGTGTTGTGCTTATGCTGTGGTTACCTTTAGGAACCAAAAATATTTTTTGAGGGTTTGGTCCAGGCATCCCGTCCAAAAAATGCAATTTGCACGTAAAACACGCCTGGAACTGTTCCATTGTCTCTTCAAATATATCCAGTGGTTGGACAGTTACAAATGTTGAAACGCAGTCAATCTATGGTCACTGTAACTCCACCAACATCCCCTCCACCTCCCAATATGACAGGTCATAAACATGTAAGGAAACGGGATAAGTCATGTTTTGTAGATATATGGTACGTAGCCTATGACACATACAGATGTGTGCGTATCAATGGGTTGCAGAGACTGGGTTGACTGAGGTTGCCAGGTACAGTATAACAACTGTGTGCATGTTAGCATGCTAACATTAGCTAATTAACAAAGAACACAAAGTGTGGCTGAGGTAGATTGAAATGTGAATATGTTTGCAAGTATTTAGTTGTAAAGCACCATTGTGGACAAAACAAAATGTAGATGTGATATGATATGATGATCACCAACTTTTATACATTTTATCCTAAGGGACAGTTAGGTGTGTAACAAAATTTCATGGTGGTCAATCCAGCAGTTGTTTTTAGCACCAAGGCCTAAAATGTCAACCTCAACCCAAAGTCATTCATATATATCATCTGTGAATGACAAATGATGGTACAAACGTTCATGGCAATCCATTGAGTGGATTTTGAGATATTTAACAAGATAAAAATTTGACTTGCAGATGGAACAAGTGGCAAAGTCACTGGGATTCATCCACAGATGTCTGTACAAAATTTCATGGCTATCAATCCGACAGTTGTTTTGATATTTCAGTCTGGACCAAAGTGGTGGAATGGCTAACCAGCATTGCCATCCCAAGAGCAATCCCACTGGCACGGCTAAAATTAAATTCATAATATTACATCAGTTTTAAAAATGTAAGAACGGTAGGCTACACTCGAGGTCTTAAAGGGGAATATGTTATGCAGTAAATACCCTCCCTCTATGCTTGGCACAAAAATGAGGACCCCAGTTTTCCAACAATCTGGAGGATCTCTATCCCGCCTCGTGGCCACAAACGAGCTTCCTTGCTGGTCTAAATTTAGCCCCGGTCCCCTCTGGAGGCTGGAGCAGGTGGAGGTGACGGGGGCTCTGGCCTGTACTCGTGGGACAGACGGGTGAACACCATGACCAAAGCCCCGGACCTCACAATCCAACCCATGATGATATCCACGACCCGGCACACACGCCTCTAAAAATGAGACTGCCTCGAACGGATGGTTATAATCTTCGTCATACTATGTTACAACCCCGGGGCTGAAAACAACAGCTTTAACTGGCAGACTCTAAAACCACTTATCAAAACTCGTCAGCAACGCCACATGAAAACCTCCAACCATGCTTCAATATTTTGAGACATGCAACATGTAATTTGAGACCAGCGTTTGTGGGCACACAGTCTCCAAGGCTCGCCATTGTCCCTTCTGTAGAAGAAGGGGGAGAAAAAAAAAACATCAAAATGCTGCAACTACCTTTCCCACTGTAATGACTCCTCTACTACTACACATGATGTCTATCCCCACCGTTTTCTCATTTCACAAACTTGCTGATCCCCGTATTGCTGGCCCATTCACCAGGATGACATCATCGGCTCAGACCGTGCCAACTGTGCTCAATAAAGCCCAGGCGTGTTTCAGTGTGGGAGTGCCTCTGCTGCACTGAGACTAGAATGAAAGACGTGAGTGAGAAGATCTTTGTACTAAATTAGTCACGGCAAAAAAAAAAAAAAAAAAAAGATCGGAGAGTATTGCTTGTCACCAACGTTCACCGAGTAATTGTAAAGAAACTGAATCATTACCACAACATCCTTTCCTTCCTCCAGCCCAGAGAGGTGAGCTGCTGTTTGGTGATGCTTTTTATTGTCAGTTTGCAGTGGGCTCCATTAAAAGAAATATAAAGGGATATTTTTGTGAGTTAAGGAGATACTGGGAAGTGGTTCGAGAATGTCCTCCCAAGAAGTTGTTTCTTTTTTTAAAGCATTACCACGTTGGTTCAATAGCCTAATACGCTTATCATGACAATGAAAGTGAAAAGCTCCTCAACCGAATCTGTCCCATTTGTCTTGGTGTCTAAACCTTAGCAAACCGTAACTATTGCACCATCACACCATAAAACTGATTCATATTTCATCTGTGGTTTTGGAGACAAGTGATGTCATCCTGTCGCTCAAGGTGTCAGATCAGACAGTGTCAGTGGCGCCCAGAGGTTGTGTACCGGCAACATTTTTTTACTTTTAATTTGAAGGAGTTTGCTGCTGGGACTAATAGGAGAAGAGCAAGACCACTTGTCTGTAGCATTAATATAAAATTACAGTAGCAGCTGGTTAGCATAGCTTAGCATCCGTACTGGAAACATTGGAGAAACAGCGAGACTGGCTCTGTCCACAGGTAACAAAAATCAGCCTGCCAGCACCTCTAAAGCCAGTCCGTCCTCACCATAAAAACAGCCATTTTGGTCGTATGTATAAGCAGCCTATTACAACACATATCTGCGTTTATTTCTGTTGGGGACATAGTAATTATGACGGGAGCAAATGTCGAAGTCAGGTGACGTAGTATAAAGAGTGACAATGTTTGCATGGGAGTGAAGCGGTGCTGGATGGATCACACACACCAAGACTTTCACAGAGAGTCTGCTGTTTGTGTCCTGTGCAAAACTGAGAATTGACGTTGCATAATTTAGGGTACGTAGTGCAACCTAAGTTAGTGCACTTATTTTAACTCAAACTATTATTATTTATTACTAAACCTAGCAAAGTAGTTTGAGTGCCTAGACCTTACAAAACTGCAACCATTTCATAATGTTGAACCATTCTGGAAGTCATTGGAAATCAACCTATTCAGTCAGTTAGGTATGAGGACATGTTGTCTTTAGCGCACTCATTTAGCTGCAGGATATAAGATTGTGATCAATTGTCAACCAAACGTGGGGGGAAAAAAAAACAGATTCAGTGTCAAAAACGTATAGGCCTTGCAGAGATATCTATTGAGGTTAGAAGCTAACCAGCTAGCCCCAAGCAACTTACCGACTTAAGAGGTGATAGTCCAACAACACATCTCTGGTGCTGCAAGCTCCCGGTCCAATGAGTCAGCTAATATGACCGATAGCTGCACGGTTAGCTGAGCTTACCAGCTAACAGCAGCCACAGTTAGCAGCAGTTAGCTGGTAGTCTGATGATTTGTGGCCCCGTTTTTTGTTCTGAGGTTGCCATTCTTACGTATTGTTCCTTTTACATTTTCATATCACATTATCTTAAACCATACAAAAATCCAAGTGGAGAAATTGTGTGTCAGCGACACCAGGCCGTTTCCCTCTGCCTCTAATGTTTGTGCTAAGCTATGCTAATGGTCTGCCGGCTGCAGCCTCACATTAAGCGTCGTCATGTGAGGTATCAATCTTCTGATCTAACTCTCAGCATTAGTGCGAGTTACCAAAAAAGTCTGCCAAATGAAATGACAGAACGCAATCGAAAAAGGCATATTTCCCAAAATGTCCAATTATTCCTTCAAACCCTTTTTGTTTATCTCATTTTACACCAGACTATGAAGTCTCAAATACATCAGTGTTAACAACAGACAATCGAGCCAAGCAGAACCCAGACAGTCTGTGGCACTCCTCCATGTACGAGTTTTAATCTTAATGACAGTGTTTGCTCAGGCTTTGTGGTGTTATGGTAGCAATAATGTTGTGTAATTAAACTAAGTTGCCCCCTCGAAGCACATCCCCACCGTCAGTCCCAGTCACACCTCCACACCTCTTTCTCTGCCCTCACATCGCACCACGACTGCTCCGAGGACTAGCTCGCCTCTTTCTTTGTGTAAATGTTTCTACCTTCCTGGCAGTCCCTGTCTATCTCCATTCGTTCTCTCTCCCTCTCCCTCGCTCTCCACTTGTGCTAGCGAGGCAGTTTGGCCGATGGTCTGGGTATATCGGGTGTGTGTCAAACAGCACCTTCCCTCTGAGGAAAGAAACAGAGGGAGGGCTGCAGGAGGAGGAGAAGGAGGAGGAGTGGTGGTGGTGGTGGGGGGGCACAAACACACATACACTGCATGGTGATGTCATCTGAAATGACATCATCCCATGGAGGGGAGCCAAGGGACCTGATGGGTTAGCATCCTCCAGTGAGTTAAAGCGAGAAGGAGACAGAGAGAGAGAGAGAGAGAGAGAGAGAGAGAGAGAGAGAGAGAGAGAGAGAGGGGGAGTCTTGTAAATAAAGAGGAGGAAAGAAAGAGGAATGGAGACAACGAGTGTGATGTGAATTTTCTTTGTTTCATACACGACTGCTTCCTTTCCTTCTTCTTCATCTTCTTCTTGATCTTCACGCAGCCACACTTCACTCTTTTAGGAATACTTCCTTCATTTCCATTTGCAGGTGCTGCCGTCCTGAGGGAAGCATGCATGAGTGCTGCTAGAGTGCAGCTAGAGTGCAAGTGAATCAATACCAGTGAGCTAATACAAACACAAACACATTATACACGTAATATCTGCCAGGTACGGGCGTGCATATCGCAGTAGTACACATGCAGTATATGGACATATGCTGCATGTGCGGCGACATATTTACACACGGGCTCCCGAATAAACACACTCTCTCGCACATTGGGTTCTTAGCAGGGACACCTGTGTCTCTGCGTGTTTCCATTGTTGTCCACTTGGCTGTGCTGTGCTCCACACTGTGCTCGCAGCACGCCTGCCATCTGAAACCAGACACCTATGGACCAGTATCCTGCTGGAGTGATACACCTCGCCTTCTCTGGAGCCACTGCCGATGCTGAGGACATTCCACTTGGCACACGGTGATGTGCTCTTTGTAAAACGCCTACTTTACTCTGTTTATTTGATAACAGGGTTATGATTTCTTTGCAGCCGGCCCATATCTTTTTAAACACTTTTAATGAACTGCCAGTAACACTCAGCGTCCTCCTTTTAAGACAGCACACTGCTAGATGAAAGCTGGTGTTTCTAATGCACGATGATTCAATCTTCCTTATCGCTCAGTGCTGTCAGTGGCAAACTGACTCAACAGTATAAATAGAGAGGCATGTAGTGTGGGACAGAGAGGAGCAGGGATGAGAGATAGGAAGGGAATGAGGGAGGGCTCGTCGTGATGTGAGGGTGTGAGTCCACACAATGGAGGAAAAATTTGGTCAGGGATAACCAAATAAAAGATGAAGCTGTGAAGATCCGTTCTTGCCCTGACCACAGCCTATTCTTGGCAGGGATGTTACTCACAGCAAGGTATCAATAAACAGCAGCGTACACGTGAGCTGCACAGATTTGACGGCCTTGTACTTTTTTAGAGCTTACAAAAGTTGGCCTCAGTGCAGTAACTTGCGTTTAACAGAGTTAAAGATATACTTAGAACAGAGAAGAGGAAGTGGACAATTTTAGTGATTACTTCCCCTTTAAGTGCCTTCACTTTGCGTTGTGTTTTGCCGGAATAAAAGCTTGCATGCTATCCCGTCGCTGACTCACAAAAAAAGTTAATAATTCACAGCGGCAGGCATTTCCATACAGTATGTACTGTACCAACAACACTGATCACCCACACACACAACATGACTAAATATAATCCAGCCTGTGGGGTCATCAAAATGTAAATGTTTACACCACTGAGGGGGAATCTCACCACCAGCCCACGCCACACACACTGCCTATTTTTGGTCTTATTCGGTGTATTCGTGCCCGCTCCAGATCGACATCCCCTCTGTCCCACCTTCTCTCTCCTCTCTGCAGCATTGGTATGGCAACATTGGCACAGCCACACTCCTACTCCCTTCCGATCTTAGTCATAGGCCTCACTCATGAGGCACCAGCTGAAGCCCTCCAACAGTTGATATGTTTGGTCACTTCCGTGTGTTTTCTCTCGCTGCGCCTTTATCACTCTCGCACGCACACATACTGTACGCGCGGAAATGGCGCCTCGGTCCAGCTCTCGGCCGAGTATAAAAGGGGAAGCAGGATGCAAATTAAAGGACAGTCTCTTCTTCGCTTGTTATCCGATTCTCCAGGTAGGTTGGGTTCAGCGTGGGTAACGATGAGCCTTTTGCGGGTCAGCAGAGAGCGAACATATAGGAGGCTGTTGTTGATCAGTCATTGTGTACAGCTTTTCTGTGCAAAATGTGCTTGGCTCAGGTCGCCTGGTTACCTGTTGATTGCCATTGTGCTGACAGAGAGAGCAGGGTAGGTCAGGAAACTTAGCACATTAACACCCTGTGTCCCTACGGACACCATCACATAAGCACTGTGGGAATATGGGACACCTTTTGTGCACGCAGTCATGTTGCATCGCGGGCGTATGCGTGTGTGAGGGCTTCCTGTCAGCCTGTGTCTGGTTCTGCTATCTGTATTACATAACCATACTCAAGTTTGCAAAGTACACACCAGTAATTGATTAATTCGCTTCTACTTAAGTAATACTGCGTTTGTGCTTGGACACCGTGACACTCCTATCGATGTCAAGTAAACTCAGCTGTGTGACCACTGATGGCTTTTAAGTAGAGCTGCGAAGATCAATCGATTAGCTGTCAACAACGGTATTGATCGGCAACTATTTTGATAGTCGGTTAAGAGACAGAACGCTGCTCCTCCCGACCCACAGCAGCGTGACAGAGGAAAACAAAAGAATGACACCGATTAATATCTTATTTAAAAACCATATCTAAAAGCAGTGTGACAGGCAACATTGATTAGCTGAACAGTATGTTAAAGTGCATTCAAATTAAAGTTAGCAGTAAATCATTTTGAGAAATTTCTTTAGAGAACAGGTCAAAATTATCTGATTCCAGATTCTAAATGTGAATATGTTCAGGTCTCCTTACGACTGTATGACAGTAAACTGAATATCTTTGACATTAAAGACATACTACAAACAAACGATCGACTGGTTAATCAATAATAAAAACAAGAATTCACCTTCATGAATCCCAGACGGCCTCCTTTAATTCAATCACCTACAACCACCAAACTGCTTAACCATAATTTTGGTTCACCATATCTAGGATCCATATCAAACTGTATTCCCTCATAAATAACAGCCACCTCAACCCAATTTGTTTTGTTTTTAAAATCCATCTCTTGTTCCCTGAGAAATTAGCAAGAAGTTGAAAAAGAACCATTCTGTAATGTTAAAAAAAAGTCAGAATAAAAATCTAAAATTGAAGGGGGTTGAGCTAAAAGTGAATGGGGTCTGTTCTGGGCCGAGACCCATCCTCCATCCAAGTTTCGTGGAAGTTTTTTGTCAACCAACCAGCAAATAAACAAATGGACATGTGTGAAAACAAAGCCCCCTCAGCAGAGGTAAGAGTCTTCAGATGCAGCTCTCAGCGACAATGAGACGACCTCTGTCAGAGTTCTGCTGGTTGTTCCACGAGGTAGAGGAATAATTACACCATCTAATTAAAGGCAGAAAGAATATGAACATATCCTTTGTGAGAGTGTTCTCTAAGGGTGTTTTTACTAATTCAAATAGCCTCTAAAAGCACACCTTCACAGAAAATCATCATAATTATCTTGTTTTAAAGGCACGGTGTGTGATTTCCAGGTGTCAGTCACACCGGAGACGCCCCACCACTTTGTGAAGGGACCGATTCACTTTTACTTTAAAAGCATAATTGTCAGTGAAAATGTGCTTTAATAAAAATAGTTTTGACCGTGAAATGCTAACTAACAGATGAATTTGGATTTGCCAATAGTTATTTACCACCATTATTATCTACTCTGACCTCTGAGCCTTCATGTCCCCGCCACTTTCCAACGTGAATCGACGCCCTTGCCACTAGGGGGTGTCTCAATTTAAAACAAAGCAGAAGATGTAAAAAGCGTGGGATCATGGGAGCTGTTGCCGCCGTTGTTAAATCTGATTTGAGCGCAGGAACGTTCTGGGACGAGGTCATGTTTTAAAGTTTGATGTTTATTCTCACAGCAGACGTCCCTCCTCACCCTCTGACTCTCCCTGAAGTCACGGCCACAGGCGACCAAATGACGCGCACCGTTACCTTAATTATAATTAGATTTGACTGAGTTTGAACATTGTTAGAAACATTTGGGATAACCTAAGTATGCAACTCAACGATATATCCAGTGAAGCTCTGGTGTCCTTTAGACATGTTTTTTTCCAGAAAAGTTACATATTCTATCTTTATGGCCTGTTCTCACTGTTTTGGTCCCCGACTACCTCCTTTTCACGACCCTCACCTTTTGGTCTCGTTGGTCTCGGTGTCGTTACATCACAGCAGTATTCTTGTGCTCAATCTGCTCTGTAAGGCACTAATTCAGTCTTAGTTTGTCATGTTATCTCCACTGAGGCCGGACTGCTCAACGCACCCTCCTGCTTTATATGATGGCAAAGACTGTGTAATTGACCGAACGTCTCTGAATGTTAGTTGAGTCGGAGGAAAAGAAGGGGAGAGAATGGGGGGACCTTTGAACTTAGTCGGGCAAATTGCCATTAAAAAAAAAAACGTAATTGGAGGGGTCCAGCGAAGGGCTCAGTGTGCTCTCAACCCACTCCCAACTAAATGGCCAACGGTTTATTTAAGGGGACAAATAGGTCAAACAGTCTCTAATTATCCCTCAATCGAAGGCAAGGATTTTCTTCTCTTGCTTTTTTTTTTTTTTTTTTTTTTTTTTAAAACCTCCTTTTCTTTCCTGTGTGTGTGAGAGAGCAGCATCGTTCCAACTCACCAACCAGCGGTCTCTGTTGACCTAGTTCTGCTCTGGACACAGGGTGCTTTAGAAGGGACAGGCCTCACCCACTGTCTCCTCTCTCCGGGGCCCTGTCGGTCCGGGACGTAAACATATTCACTTGGAGAAGAAAAAAAGACAGAGCCCCGCTGCACTCACATCCATAACCTCGGTGACATCTGATCCATCAGGTTCATTGAGTGAACATCATTGATCTCTGGGTGCGTCCCCACAGCTGACAAGGATACCATTGACAGAGTGACAGTGATTATGTTTGCAGGCGGGCTGGCGGGCGGGTGAGCGAAGTGCACGGCTGTCACATGAAGTGCGTTGTGCAGTTGTCAGTTTCTTTGAGATCTGAAGCTCCTAATTGAATTTGTAAGAAAATCACAGTCACTCTGAAGCCATCAGATGGAGGCCAGCAGGTTTTTCTCTGTGACTTAGCTGATGACTTGAGCTGAAAATATGAGCTTGGACAATAAACTCAGTGATTCTGTTTTGTTTGGCAAGACAAACAAAAAAAACAAAAAACAATTGTATGCATTCATTTTGTCATAACTAATAACTTAAAAACCTTTTAAAGTCTGAACAATCCACTGAGATGTCGATGATTTGATCATGTGTGATTTGCGCGATTACACGCACACACACACACACACACACACACACACCACACAAACAAACACACACACACACACACACACACACACGAGTTTTTCGTTTTGAGTCACACAGATTCCTCCCACACAATATGACCTTTCAGTTGCTCCTCATATTCTAAATATCTCAACCGAGTCACACGAAAGGTGCGATGTGTTAACTGGCCTGCTCTTGCGCAACGTGGATGCGCTCCTCCGTGCGCGCTCGCTCCTCGCTCGGGCCATATCTGCACGCTGGAGAAAGGAGGAAAAAAAAAAGTATCAGATAAGATAATCGATGGTTAAGAACATTTTGTGAACAGCTGCTTCAGAGCGCAGAGGAGGGAATGTTTGGATCCGGTCGTGGTTGTTTTGTTTCTCTCTCGCGCTCTCTTCTTTGTAACGCACACGTAGGTTAGATAATTCTCCTGTTGATCCATCTCTCGAACGCACAGTTTTGTTTGTTTTTTTGACGCGCTTAATTTGCATGAAAAGCGCGCCAACTGCTAATTTCTAAAAGCGGGTGGCACTTCTTTCACGACTGACTTTAAAAAAAAAAAGTGTGCGCAACTCGGGAGTTTGGAGGGTGTGTTTTTACGCGCATCTGTCTGATCTTTCCCCCCCAAAAAGTCAGCTGTCAATGTCAAGTGTTAAAGCAGAAACACACACACACACACTGAGAGAGAGAACGAGCCTACACAAACGATCTGGAGCAGCACGTGAGTTTGAAACATGGGTGGTGGACGGATTTCTTTTTAATAACAAGTCGAAATTATTTCCAAACAGCGAATCTCTCCACAACTATTTTGGCGCGCTGGTCGCAGGTCGCGTTCTTCATCGATGACCTTTAAGGGGGAACCGCAGCCCATCAGATTATTGTGCCTGTTTACTGTTTCTTCTTTGCATTATGACTGTGCATCAGCCCACACATCGGGCAAATATTCAAATACTGCTGCATAACTGTGAGCGTGACACTCCCAAAAAACTCTCTCTCTCTCTCTCTGCCTGTGTGTGTGTGTGTGTGTGTGTGTGTGTGTGTGTGTGTGTGAGAGAGAGAGAGAGAGAGAGAGAGAGAGAGAGAGAGAGAGAGAGAGAGAGAGCAAAGCGTCCGCACAGTTCTGGTCAGTATTCTGTAATTTGCGCACAGACCACAGGAACCTGAAGGTAGGTTAGCGATTACACACAGCCAGTATGTGACATAAACGGCAAATCCAATTAGCAGAAAATGTGTTTCTTTTATGTGTTTTAGGACTCGTCAGTCTAGTTTTTACAGGTTTTACATTATTTGTTTTATTCTATTGCACTATTCTGTCAAACTCGACGGATGGATATGTTAAAAATCTGCTTATGACAATCTATCATTTGCAGTTTTGCCACAACTGACTCGTTTAATTGGCCGGTCAGGTCCAATTTTTAGTCAAAGTTTCTGTTTTTGTCAAAGAAGGGACGATGAAAGATTCATTCTGTGTCTTTTTTTCCTTTTCTTTTTTTTTTTTTCTTTTCATTAGTCATCCACAGACAGAATACGATTTCAGTATCTCCTCCAACCATGAAATTTGCATTTTAAGCGCCCCCCTGCACAATTAAGCCTGCGTGTATTTCATTGCAATTGCGATTTTTTAACAAAAGACTGCAAACAACACTCTCTGAGTCTAAAAACAAATGAGTGACCGTGTTTGGTGCCTGTGTGGAAACATGGCTGACGTGTTTTTCTTTTCCCTTGTACATTTAGCTTTTTCTTCATATTGTTTTCCTTAATCGGCGCGGCAAAAGCACGTGCAGCCCACAGCCACGACCTGTGGCGAGCGTCAGGCGCACAATGGCCGCCGTGCACCTGCTGTTACGGGGACAAGGTGTGAGTCAGAGATGCATGAGATTGTTGTAAACTTGAGGTCCAGAGTGTTCTCACCTTCCCACTGAAGCTCAGCAGTGCCTTCTGGACAATAAGGACGGTGTCCGGGGATTGCTTCCTCCTCGGGCTGCTGATAAAAGCACAACCTTTTGAATTTTATGCTTCTGATAAGGAGCGGCAGTGTTCACTCTCACGCTGTCCAACACGCAGCATCATTCAGCGTAGACAGCCTCTGAAAAAGCCTCGGGCACGACTGGGAAAAACAATGACAAAATTAGAAGTTTCCAGGCGGGTGCTGCGTCTTTTACGCACGCACACTTTCAGCCTGTGAGGGGCTTCTTTTGGAGTTCCTTTTTTTTTTTGCGGAATCTCCCAAAATCCTCCTCCTGAGTCCTTGTTTATTATATCACTGGTAACCATTCATATTAAACAAAGCCCTGAAGGAGTTTGGTAAAGCCAAGATACACAGTAGGCCTCAACTGTGCAGGCCTGCAGCACTTGCGCGTCTCGCATGAGCTCGTTTTATAAAGGCTCGCGCTCTCTCCCTCTCTCTCTCTCACACACACACACACCCCTTCAGTTGTCTTTTTTTTAATTTACTTTTTATTCATCTTCCTCCTCCGAAATCCACCTCCTCCTCGCTGAAACCCGCAGCCTTTTATTTCCCATCGTATACCAACCATTTTGTCACAGCCTCTGGCGCTCGTGAGGTCAAAATCTTTTCAAGGGCATCGAGGAGCTGAGGGCACCGGGCTGCTTTCTTTTTTTTTTTTTTTCTTTTTTTTTTCATGTGCGATAGAAAACTGATCTGAGCGCTCTCTGTCTGAAGCATGTGCCGCCACGGCCGTCGGGGCTGGATGGAGGAGAGAAAAGGGCGTCTTGATGGTGACTTCACTGACACCACCAACAACTTCCTGACGCAACGCTACTGTAACAGCGGCGAGGAAACAGGGAGCTCACCTTTTTATCCGATGAACCAACATGATCCTATTTCTGCATAGTAAGCCGCCTCAGCTCTCCCTCCCCTCGCGTCCGAGTACAGTGACGGACGCGTTACACCAAAGAGTAGAGTAGTGTGTGTTCAGTTTTCTGCAAACACGAGGGGCACGGTGCCTCGGTCGTTACTTGTTGCGTTGGTCCAGCCTTTGGCGCCAGAAAAGCAGGAAATCCAGCTAACCTGTCTCGCGTTTGTGTCTCTCCATCCTTTTTGTTTGGCGGAAACCCGGAGAGAGTAAACTTTTTTTTTTTTTTTTTTTTTTTTTTCACACATATT
>OMLP01003651.1:7589-18887 GCA_900302685.1 Spondyliosoma cantharus | reverse complement strand
ATTTAGTGCCAATGAAGGAAAACAACATATTCTATCCCCTGGTATTTCCACACCCACTGAAAGAATAGTTTTTTTTTGACAATAATCCTCGCTGGATGGTTGATTTCTGTAGACCATCTGTAAGATTTTATGTCTACTGTGTGCATTAGAGCAACAGAAAAGTCAAGTCAATTGTTTACAAATGTGGAAAAGGCTAAACAATGGAAGAAACCTCAGGAGAAGCAACCCTTCCCCTCTTTCAGAAGACCATACACACAAAACAGTAAAATCACAACATGGACACGAACCCAACTGAGCCACGCGACCTTCCCTCCATCATGGGGAGAGCACGGACTGCACAACAACACAAACGCTGCATGGCGAGAGAACGGGGTCACTGTGCTGCGCGTGCCCTGCTTCAGTATGTTAATCCTGAGGCTCCAGAGTCCTCGGGATAAAATAGTTTGAGCCTGTTACACGCTCTGCCCCTCATGCGTTCCGGGGCTCGAGAAGCCCGTCTTATAGACAGCAGTGGCGGTTTTCAATTAAAAGTTTTGTCAAAACTCTTGTCAGGTTGTGCTCCTACAACATTAAAGACTGGCTTCTCAATTATAAGCCCGCGCCACCTGGCTTATGGGCGAAATGAGTCAGTGGCACCTGCTGCTGCGAGGCAATCTGAGAACGACCGTGTGAGCCACAAAGTTCCACAAGCGCGCTAAATTGAGGGCATCCCTGGCTATGTTTACAGGTGGTCAGTGTTTTTCCTCTGTGAGGACCCCCCGGTGACCCTCACGGTTAGGGTCCTACCATCCCAGATCAGGCCAGAAACTCACAACACAGGAACCGCTCGCTAATTTTGGTAGCTGTGAAAATTTCACAGTCGAGGGATGTTTTTTGGAAGAGAGAAGAAAATTGTGTTTGTGTGTGTGTGTGTGTGTGTGCGTGTGTGCGTTTGTGTGCAGCCGCGAGCCTGTGACACTGTGTGGCCTTTTGATGAATCTGCCTGTATGTATTGAAGCCCTCTGACCCTGTGTGGCTCGTTCTAGATCATTGCAGTTGTAAAGATGCCTCGCTGCACAGCCCTCAGAGACAGCCCCAGCTCTGTATTTTTCCTATCATGACATTTACTGTCTGGACCATCCTGTAGCCCCGCGATCATTTCTACTTTGCACTCAGCCTGAGGTCGTTCCGCACATCCTTCTTTTTTCATTTTTTTTCCCCCCTTTCGTAGACGTGAGACCTGAAACTGTTTTTTCTTTCAAGCATATTTTTTCTCGGACTCGAACACTTAAGTTTGCCATCATTCGAAAAGCAGATGTGCGTGCGTGTGAGTAAATATCCGCAGCAAGGACAGATTTATAGATAAACCGGCCCACACAAATTTTATTGAAGCCAGGAGATGACGGCGCTGGTGCTCTTAAATTTTCACATAAAGAGACATTTCACGTAGAAAGACTATAAAGAGATCAAACCGGCGTTTATGCAGGGAATGCTTTTCAAACAAACATTCATCCAGGATAATAAAAGCGACGTTGATTCATCGACGCGCAGATTTATCAAGAATACACTAAAGCAAGTTTTGAAGTGCTTGTTTATCAATTAGAACAGGCGGTCTTGTGCTCATACGTCATCTGAAAATCAAAAAGTTAATCTTTTCCCGTCTCTCTTCTCTCAGGTTCCATCGTGGGGACTACCACATCGACGTGTGCATAAACGACTACCTGGATGTCTACTGTCCTCACTACGAAGACACAGTGCCTGAGGAGCGGACAGAGCGCTACGTCCTCTACATGGTCAACTACGATGGCTACAGCACGTGCGACCACACCGCCAAGGGCTTCAAGCGTTGGGAGTGCAACAGGCCGCACTCCCCCAACGGCCCGCTCAAGTTCTCGGAGAAGTTCCAGCTCTTCACTCCCTTCTCCCTGGGCTTTGAGTTCAGACCGGGCAGAGAGTACTACTACATCTGTGAGTCCCAGTTTGCTTCGTGCACGTCATATAATCACACAGGGTGACATATTTTAAGGAAACAATACCTATATACGCATCATTTGGTGTTTTACAATGCACAAGGTACATTTACTTGTCATTTTACAACACTAGGGTTGCAAAAGGACACTAGGTTTGAGTCCTATCGTGCTACATAGGTGGTATTCCATAAAACCAACAGGTGACATTGTGGTGGGTTTACACTCGGGGCCCAAACAATTCCAGAAATGGGCCCTTCCTTTGTTAATGTTAGCCCGGACGAGCCCCCGATGGTTACGACCAGGGCCTAGGGGAAACCCCTGGCGCAACATGAAAAACGAGACTCCCCTCTGACCGTCTCCCAAGCACCACCAGCAGCAGCAAAGTATTTTTAAAGATTTTATTTAAAGACACATCCAGCACACCAACAGACACGCTGGCAGCCCGGCTGGGAGAGGAGAGCCCACGGGAACTGAGAAGAGTCGGCCTTTTTAAACTTCTGGCCTCCAAGGCAGGAACCAATCAGCTCCCTTAGACAACCTACGCTCACTCAATTAGCCAAACACACCTGCGACCAATCACACACACACACACACACGCTCAGGTAACACAGAGGGGCATTAAAGCACAGAGGTAATTACAACACATACAATGGAAATGGTTATACGAGCCCCGGGGTCGTAACAATTTGCATTTGTCGCGTTTATCGTCTCAGTTATTCGGGCTTTTCCTTTAATTAGTCATCAATCTCTAGACACAACGGGATACCGAGGAGACAATTCAGCAGCTTATCTCGGTGTTGTGATTCCAAAACCCAACATGCATTCACAGAAAAAAAGACAAAAATACGAAGCCAAATGACCTTACTTTACGTGAATTACAGACCGAGATGGAACTTTCCTGACCGAATGTTTTTCTTTTAATACAGCAGAGCAAGAGAAAGAGAGTCTCTCTCTCTCACACACACACACACACACACACACATAAAATCCCTCACCCATGTTTTCATAGCTTCAGCGCGGAGCTTTGAGAGTGGCATTACAGTGATCCGAGTAGACACTTTCATGCTCTGCTTTCAGCCAAGCTTTTCACGCCGCTCTCATCACTCGCTGCAAACTCTTCCCTAAAATGGCAATGGAATTCACGGGGGAGTTAAATTGAGACAGTTTGAAAGTTATAGCTCGCAACCTCAGCTGCACAACGCTGTATCCGTCAGGAAAGGAGTGCCCCCCTGTCCGCATTATGTTATGCTCCCCATTCAGCCGACGTTAGTGGTTGAGTTGTCTGCCTTCCTGGCGTTGGAGCCGAGTTCATCTGAAGTTGAAGCCCCCGGGAAATTAGGTTTTATCAAAGCAAAGGTGATAGAGTGGAATTGAGTCGAGTTCGTCCTCCCACCACAGACCGTTCTGCACATGGGAGACGGAGGAGTCACTGCCAGTCGGCGCGGTCCACGCCGCTCGCTCCGAACACATTTGTCACAGGGATATAATGCTGATATCACAAAATAGGAAGCGCAGTATGTTCTCATACGGGTGGCATTAGTGCAATATCATGCAGCGTAATGCATTATTGCTTCAGCTGTTGAAGGAAGAGTTGACAGATCAGTGCACCTCCTGGGCTAACGTGTGAGAAAACCCCGTATAAAATCCCTCTCAGCGAGGGGGCGTCAGTTCTGACAGTTAACACCCCTCCCAGCTAAACGCTGCTGGTTATACTATACTTGTGTCTGTTTGTCTGTACAATTTGGCCTGTGGTGTTAATGCAGCTCTAGGTGGCTGTCAAACCCCAGCGTTCTTTTTTGTTTTCTCCTCCTCTCAGAGTCAGGAGTGTAGCCGAGGCGAGCGCTACGCCCCGAGATCTGCTTTCTAAATTGGCACCTTTTTATGAAGCCGTTAACCCGACAGCCAGCCGAGACTTTTGTCCCTTTATTCACTTCACATGTTTTTGCTCTCACTCCCCTTCCCCTGCCTTGTTACACTTCAGAGTTAGAGACCTGAGGTTTAAAAAAAAAAAAAAAAAAGAAAAAGAAAAAAAAAGCGCCTCCCTTAATGCTCGCCGTTGTTTCCGTGGTGAAGAGGTGTTTTCTCTCTCAGGCTTGTCCACAAAACATATAGCAGGAAATCTCTTTCCAGATGCCTTTCAACAAGCAGGTGTTTGGCCGTTTGTCTGTTTTAGAGTAACCAGATTTTCCTCTTGCTTTTATAGCCAATTTGCATTGACAGTCATACTAAATGAGATGAGGGAAAAATGGAAGTCTCCGGAGTTGGGGAGCGTAGATGGGGGTTAGCGAAGGGTTATACAATTCATCTGCTCCCTCAACTCTCCATTTCTAACATCTTTTTTTTTTTTTTTTTTTTTTCCAATTCTTGAGAGATGCTTGTCCTAAGGGCTGGATTAAATTACACAGCGACCGACAGGGCTTCCATGGAACACATCCATTCTGCTGTTGCACGCCATATTGGTTTAGTGGCCCGCGGCTTCATTGGCTATTGAATGATTCTAGCGTATAGCCTCTCTGGCTACTGTGGCGGATATTAAAGTCATCTACCATGAAGTCGTCTGACATGTGATTTCCCACCGCCATTGTGTCCGGGCCCGAATGTCCATAAGTAGCGAGTGAGATGGCTGCTGATTGATCGCACGGAATCGATCCAGCGGACAGAACGCCGAGCTGGAGGAGAAGGGTTTGAGTGTGGCGGTTACATTACCACACCTGCCAATTCATCTGCAACAGATGCTTCTATCGCTACCGTCATCATCATCATCATCATCATCAGTCTTCTTCGTCCCCTTTGTCGAATTATTCAAGAACTTGCAGTTTGCACTGTTTCAATCTCCTTCAATCTTTAGAATTCAGCGATAAATAAAAATAAAAACAAAACTTTCAAACTGAGGAGTATGTAAAAGGGCTGCGAAATTAAATCACAATGGGGAATCTTTCAAAAGAGTCCAACCTAATTACTATAATTTTCTCAGGGATTACACTTTGGCTTAAGATACCATTATTATAAATATTCAGAAGTTATGATGGTGAAAAAAACACTGGCTCAGACATGATTATCTCTAATCTTTCATCTCTAATCTTTTTAAAAAGAGTCAAGGTGGATGCAAATGTTTCAAGTTCTGTTCCCCTTGTGCACCGAATGCTCATTTGCTTATCAAAGTCAAATCATGTCCAACTGCTGGTCAAGTTTTGCCCGTAGTCGTCTCACAATAACTCCAATCAGATGTCACCATTTAACTGTATATAGAAAATACACATTTCAGTTCTTTTCACTAATGTGTCAAACATTTTTGCAACAATAATGACATAATCCGGTAGAAACGTCAATCAACCTCTCCACTACATATTGAACTGAAATTGTGGCCCAACATCCAATCAGAACACACTAAACTATACATTAAAAACAACTTAAACGTTAAAGAATATGACACTTGAAGCCCCTTTTCTGAAAAGATGCATGTTAAGCACTTGAATTATTCTTGAGATATCTTTTAGGATTATCAGGGACAAAGGGGTCTGTCATTTTCAGAATAGTTGAATAATGTTGAGATAATGTCCGAAGTTTACACAAATAACCTCTCAGTGTTACAGATACCGGTGTCAGAAATTACAATATACAGTCAGACCAAAGATAGCAACCAGTGTCTGTTACTGTTGCACTGCTTTTCTCTTGGTGCTCAAATTCGTCTCGTTGGAACATTTGCAGAGGTGTAGCGGCTGTAGTTTGTCGGTGTCTGATAACACTACACCTGCTTAATGAAGTGGAGGCATTGCCTACCTCTTTTAAACGATAATCATAATGTTACGTGCCCAGGTTGATTTCTGAGATGTGGATGCCTATTGAACTATGAAACAGGTGTTTAAGTTAAACCACCAGCTACCTCGTGACGGTATCCAGTCTCATTATTCTTGCCAGCGAGATTAAAGACCGTTGTCAAATTTGAAGTTATCAGTGTGTACTGTTGTGCAGCCGTGAGTAAGTAAACACCAATTTAACTCTTGGCTCGGGCTGCGTATTTTTTAGGAACGCTATTCAGTATCAGCTGTACATCAACATTTTGTGTAAGTTGACTTTGTTTTACGTGTACCTCTACATGGAAACAGTACATAAACCAAAGTGTGGAGGGCCGTTGCTTGTATAAAATTGTAGAATCATAATTTTCACGAGGTCTTCCACTTAAGAATTGTCAGGGCGTCGCATGAACTAAGACTTGTGCAGTGAGGCTTCTGGAAATGAAGACATCACTTTTGACTTAACTGAAGTGGGAATATTTTAATTTAAAACTACGTCCCCGAAGTCCCATTCAGCCACACCTGCTCTGGTGCACAACCTGATTTTTACCCAATTCCTCCACTGGGACCATTAAATGTTCCATCTTCATCCTACAGTGCATCGAAATGTTTAAATACCCGAGGCCGAATGTCTAAATAATGGATCACAAACCTTTTCAAATATTTTAGCATCTCAGTGCGGGCAATCCACTACGCAGAGCGCTTCAACGTGGCAAAGACATCGAAGATATGCAGATATCTGCAGTTCAGCACAAAGTCAGAGGTCAGACTTTGCCCTTGTAGCCCATTTGCCTGCTGTACATTGTGTGATTGCGTAGTGTGGCGTAGCTAACCGGAAAATCGTATGCATCATTACCCGCGGAAGACGGCTGTACTGCACTGCAGAGGTCACTATCGACGAACACAAGAGGCAGAGGTTAGCAGTAGTTAACTGTGAATGGGCTCGGGTACATAATGGTACATCATCCATGGAATTCATGAGAAAGTGGTGCACCGTCTTGATGAACCTAGATTATTTATTATTATTATATTAACTCCCAGTATACATTTATAAAGACGAATCTTTAGCTACATGCAGAACAGCAGAGACCTCACATATGAACTCATAGTATCAGAATATTAATCATTTCGTCATCTCTAATAACTTTCCGTAGCCAAATGACCCGAGGGAATGTGGGATGAAAAATCTGCCCCTCGGCGACGTGATTGATTAGCTTTCTTGTTTGTAGATGAAAATTAAGCTGTCAAATCATATTCCTGCCGAGAAAATGCCCGTTAATGGCGCTTTCGCCCTGTGAGTTCGATGCGGGTCGAGGGCTTGATTTGTTGCATCTCTGATAAAATTAGAGAGAGGAGACAGGGTTCTGCTGTCGTCCGCTTCAACAACAGAAACAGCTTAATCAACGCTAGCAGGATGGAGGGAATTTACTCAAATGGAGGTCATAATTCTTCATTTTTGCCGTTGTGTCAGCCTCTCCGCTCGGTCTGAGGCAGGTAATTGAAGACAAGACGAAAGCACAGAGTCAGTCAGGAGCCTGATCCTTTCAGCTGACAACACGCAGCTGTGTTTTCTCTTCAGGTCAACACAAGACAGGAATAATTCACAGAGGAATGCTTTAGAAATGAAAAAAAAATAAAATAAAATAATTACCAGGCTCAGTGGAGATACCACACATGCAAGCAATTCCGCAAAATATTATTAGCGGCGAGTGAGTTACAGCTCGGAAGTGTCAGCCTCTGTGACAGACGGGAGAGATAAGCGGACAGTCGGATCACTTCTCGGGTCAGAGGTCACGGCGCATTCGCGGTTTAAGTGAAACCCAATCTCGCGGAATGCTGATGCAAGCACGTTTTTCTAATGTGGACACAATCCACAATCGTGTATTTGAGTGATTTTAATCGGAAAAGGGCAGAAATCCAATATCGGCGGCGGCTCGCTGTGAGAGATGAATGAGCCGTGCGTTACGGTGTTTTTAGGTGTGTAAGATGGGTGGCAAATAGGAAACCACTTGGTGTAATCGGGCAGTGGCGGACTGAAGGCAGAGACGATGTCGTTTTCTTGCTTGTCTGCCTTGTTCACCCGAGTGGACTGCTACTGCCTTCTCGCTACTGGAAAAAACTCAATCAATAACACCTTTCTGCTTCTCACTTGAGGCTGGAGTTATTTATAGATATTTTCTGTGTTCGACACGGCGAGTAAGAGAGAGATGTTACAATGACACCTGATGAGAATGTGTGGCTGATATCAAATGAACACATTAAATGACCAACAGGCCCCAGAGGGTGGAGCGATGACGCATACCCATGTTAGATTACAAAATGAAAACCAGCCGGTGAGGCTTCAATCACCCTGCAGATGCCCGGAGGCCAATATGCAAAAATGCAACACAAGATTGATCATGACTAACAAGCCGACGCGCCACAAGCCTTTTGAAAATTCACAAGGCTTTTCTCCGAAGATCTCATAAAGTCTTTTCGTTCGTCGTTGCTGGATTGCTACATGCACACAAAGCTTGAACAGACCCGTCCAAGATGTGGACTACAACAGCCTTCTGATTGATCATAAATCCTGTGATGCACCATGGTCCTTCAAGCAGCTCTCGATAGGAGTAAGGAGTAGAGATTGTAGAGCAGCAGCAGCAGCAGCAGCAGGAAAATGGCATTAATGGACAAATGAAATAGAGACAGGGGATAGTGCACACAGTCTGTATTTTGTTAGAGCCATGGGAAGTCCGCTAATAATGATAAAGAGCCGGTGCTGTTCCATTTGTGGTACAGGGAGGGAACCTGCATATGGACACCATCATAACTCAGCCCCTTTCATCCATTCACATGAGAAATCGACCCTGTCATCAGCACTCAGAAATGATCCGACAACACGGAGTAATGTGACAGAGAGCTACGCGCACTTGCACGGTTGCGCTCATGTACAATATGCATACACATGCATGAGCAGACGTACGGGGAAAGCCACACAGATGTCTGGAATGCATTATTTTAATCCTGATAGATGGACAGACGTTATAGCACCACCGCCGTCGTCGTCTCCCCTGGTTACTTCATCATCTCTTGTCTCCCCTTTTAATCTCATCTCCATCCATGGACAGTACCTACGATAACTAACACTCCCTGGGTGTCTCCCTTCGCACCAGAAACCCGTCAGCTGTGTGTTTCTGCACTCCAGATTGCACGGGCGCAGACATGCGACATCTACATACTGGTGACAAGTGAAATGGAAAGCCATAATGAAGCATTAACAAATGCAGGTGCTTCCGTACGGGGCGCAAGGGACATACAAATAACACAACCTTTAAATGCTGAAACTGCGCGCCGTGAATACGCCAAAGTCCAGTTTTGCATGCAGGTGGTACGCTAATCTTTCCCATTAACTTTTTGTGGAGACCAGATGCATTCAAACACCACGCATAAAATCTGCCAAGAACATCCACGTAGGGAAACAAACACAGGACTTTCAGCCATGTTTTTTTGTGTCTATGTCCAATCTATGTTGATTTGTTTCGACGTACGTAACGTATTAAAAGGACCAATGGGTGAAACACTTGATTGTTGAGTCAAATACTGACACTTTGGGTTTCCCCAGGGCGCCAATACTGCTGCTTTGTGGTGGTGGGTCCCGCGGTCCACAAACCCAAAGCATCAGTAGACCATTTAAAAGGTTCGGAATGAGAATCAACAATCAGCTATCTCACAAGTACCTACAGAATAACTTCTGTCACATAACATACTTATTTTATCATGAGCCATGATCTTTTCCTTAACCTAACAGAGCCTTTGTTTGGCCTAAACCTAACCCAACCAACCATTTCACAACATTAACCATGTGTTTCCTTTCGTGACCACAACAGCAGAGGTTACCTGACTGTGGATGATGGCATTCACTAGAGTTTATGTGAAGAGACTGATTTAATGAACTGTTTATTGAGTATGAATGTGGTGTGAATCATGCAATGGCCTTAACAGTCTCAAGATGTCAAGGCACTTTAGTGCTAATGAGAAAGTTTGAATCAACAGGTTCATTTATTTGAATGAAGGTGTTTATTTTGAATTTTCTCTCATCTAAATGTCAAAAGAACTGTGAAAAATGCTCATCGCAGTTTTCCAGAACCCAGAGTGACTTATTAAAAGGGTTTCTTTTGTCCAACAGTCCACAGCCCAAAGACAGCAAATGCTTACAGTTAAGAAACCAGAACTAGGAAATGTTTGACATTTTAGCATTAAAGAAAAAACTGAAATTATTCATTGATTACCGAAACAGTTGGGCGCAATTTTCATTCAATCGACTAATTTGTTTTTGATGCAGCTCTCATTTGAACATGCGGAAACAAATCACTTTATTTTACTGGCTTCAGCATAAAGCTTTAAAAGTCTGGTCGTGACAAGCTCATTGGGGTTTCAGGAGTCCCCTTTCAAAGATAAACTGAAAACAGTCCACCAGCGAGCGAAGCTCATTGGCCAGACCTAGCTATTAATAGACCATGAGCTAAGTCATGGCACACTTGTTGACAGCCCGGAGAAAGGCAAGGCGAAAGAGAAAAGTCTCTAATCAAGTTATTTGAGTGTGACCGGCAATAAAGTCGTCATCACGTCGACAGAGAAAACAGAAAGGCTGCAAAAAGCAGGCGAGATCAGAGGAAAAGTAGGGCAGGAGAGGGCACAGGGTTCCTCTCAGCCTCGTGTGATTCATACATCTAAAAGCCATCTTCAAGAGCTGATTATGATTCACTGTCACAAAGACAAGGACACTTTATCCTTGGCCATTAAACCATTAACAGATATACTATTAACCCAGTGCATTAGTAATTATGTTTAATTGGTTATTGTTCATCGTTTTGTCCTTTTTTCAGTCTTCCTCTGCTTAACACACTCATTTACACACCCGCATGCAGTTTTTCCTCATTTATTCAGTGGGTGGATACTAAAGCCATAACAATAATATTGTGATTGTATGGGATACACTAAGTGCAGTAATGAAACATTATTGTCTAGAGTGATCTATTATCCCGGGGCTGCTTTAAAAAGCTGAACTCCCCCTTAGATTAATAAATCACTGTGTTTATCGTCAGCTGAGTATGAAGACGTGAATGAGTCGATGAAATTCGAGGGGTTTTTCAGACTTTCAATCACTCGCTATTCATTTTTAAGAGGACAGACTAATTTGTTTGACGATCATTATGCGATCTTTCACATGAAATTACAACGCACATTGTACATTGGCGTAACAGCAAAAGGAAATAATTGCGACGGTAGCGCGAGGAAACGACCCTTTTCTTCCTCTCGCCCCTTCTCCTCATCGCCTGTGACCTCATCACCTCGGCGCCGAGTGGCGCGAGGAGTGACTTTGGTTCACTTTTGGCGCAGGTTGAAAGATGCGAGGAAAGAGCAAAAGGGCAGCTATTCCTCCTCTCCTTCTCCTCTTTCACCACTGCTCGCAGTTACCCCATTCCCTCCTATTGTGTGTTCGCTGTAGTAGCATCTGGTTAATGGGCCCCTTCAGCGGATAGCCTCTTCCATCTTCTTTTCCATGGACACATTAT
>OMLP01003647.1:63035-78399 GCA_900302685.1 Spondyliosoma cantharus | reverse complement strand
TCATCATTTTTCAACTTAGTTTGGAGTTCATTTGTAGTTCAGTAATAACTATTATTATTAAACCAAACAAATTGAGTAATAAAGATAAGATAGGAGGAAAAAGAAATCTGCAAAATCATCCGTCAGCTTTGCTTTGCTGACACAAAAACTAGCGTCTACACACACACACACACACACACACACACACGCACGCTGATCCACACGCGCATGCTCCTGCCCTGAAGGGGAACCCTAGACCCTTAAACTGACACCTGTCAGTCACGCTGGCAAGCTGCACTTGAGCGGAGGAGAAGACAGAAGAAGAGACTTGAAAAGATGAAGACGAAAGGTGGGAGAGGAGGGGAGATGAAGAGGAGGAGGAGAAGCAAGTGGAGGTGAGACTTCTGAAGCTTGTTAGAGACGCTGCGAGATGAGAGTGGTGCGGCGTGCTGTTTGGTGTTTTAGCACGTCACCGTCTTTTTGATATGTTAGCATGTGTTTATGATGTTGTTTCTCTGACTGCCTCTGTCAATCTCTATTATTAGACCCTCAGATCCTCCTCCTGTTGTTTTGACACTCCCGTTGCTCCTGTTTCACACTTCCACACACACACACACACACACACACACACACACACACACACACAGGCTCATACACACTCTCGCACCTGCAGACAAGACAAAATAGCATATAGAAAGACAATGACAGATTCGGTAACATACACAAGCACACACTTGCAAAAATTCTGCACCCGCACTGCTCGGGGCGCAGACGCTGGTTAAGTCTAGTGGGAGTGAAATCTTTCCTCGGGGTGCTTTGAGATGTGACGCGCCTCCAGTGTCAGATGTTCTGTTTGGAGGGAGATGCAGGAAGGAACGGCGAGATTTCCTCATTCAGAGCGACTAAGTAACTAACGAATTGACTTGATCAGACACACGCACACACCTGGTCCTTTTATCTGGCTGCCGCGCTGCCTCTGATCTCTTCATGCTGGCGGAGACGGCGAAGCAGAAGCCTGATCTAAATCTCTGGTCGGTGAGACTATGAGACGAGCCTAGAGGTGCGAGCCAATGGTTCCTAACCCCCGAAACGCTTCTATAGAAGGCAAAGTTTTGATGTCTTGCTTTGAATTTAATTGACTTTGATTTGATAGAATCATCTATATACATTTTTCAAACAGACAAGTCAGGGTTAAGACCCTCCAGGAGCACAAAAATACCTACAAACAACACTTTTTCACAAAGTTTCTTTTTGGAGACGAAACAAAAAAAACAACTTTTTGATCTTCGCAACAATCAGCACTCAGTGACATCATACTGCAGGCAAATGATTATCACAATATAGTGCTGGATTAAGAAGCTAATTTTACAAGGTCTGGAAATGCGGGCGGCAGAGCGCTCAATGGCGTTCTCCTGGCCCTGAGACAGAGAGAGTGAGAGTGGTGTCTGCGGCTGATATCTGCGGCTGCAAGATTAGCTTGGTAATTAACCACAAAGCAATTATCGGGTGATGGGATGAGAGGCGCATCTCAGGGAAGGTGTTTCTTGACGTGTTTAATAGGTGTTGAGTAGTTTGATCAGTCGACAGAAGTTGTCTGTGATTCGGAGGCCCGCAGTCCAACGGAGGTTGATCCACAGCTGATATGTGCGGCTGCCGAGATTTCAATTAATTAGACTGTTGCTTTTCCTTCCATCCACTTTTCATTAACCTCCATTGACACCTCGGCGAAGCTCGCGCGCAGGTTTACGACTGCGTCAGGATTAACAAGGAAATGGGAAGTTGGCAATAAACAAAGTTGCCAGAGGATAGAGATTTCCCTCTGGGAACATCACACTCTCACACTCTGCGTGGAGACTTAAAGAAAGGATGTACTCGAAAAGTCGAGAACAGATTCTCTCTGAATGTGTCTCCCTGTTGGATCACTAGATTTATAATGCTACAGTGTTGCTGTCTCCCAAAAATACTTTTTTGAAGACTGGCAGACCAGTGGTGAGATCTCAGCAGATAAGTGGTGTAAGAGGGTAGCGTTAGAAGGCTTTGGCTAAGTGCTATTGATGAAAATAAGGATGGCTCTCTTGGGGGGTCCAACCAATGTTCTTCAGATCAGAAACGGACTCAATCCATAAATCCAACTCACTCGCAATTCATATAATGGCCGTCTGTTTGAGAGGTGGTCTAATGATTTTAACGATATCGACAAATGTGTGTAAGATATACTTTACATTCTCGATCGCGATCTCTTTAAACATTGACTATCAGGCGGTACCAGTCCGACGCATCCTCCCCAATTTGCTCTCACTCCTTCACAAAGCATTACTCTTCCTTTCAAATCAATGGGCCTCTGTTGTGATATACACATAACCTCTTGATCCCGTTTTCAAGAGTCCTACCTGACTCGTCGTCAGATTTGTTGTCATTCTCTGAGTCGGTTAGGGTGAGGGCCGAGTTCTCGTGACTGGACACTCCTGAGCTGCGGCGGGACTTTACCCTTCCCCGTCCGGCCCACAGCTGGATGGCTCTTTCGGGAGACAGCGGCCCCTCGGGGTCCGAGTCGGCGTCAGAGCCGGCGCTGAGGGAGTATCCTCTCTGGAGGAGGCCCAAGTCAGGACAGTAGGGAACGGCGGCGGGGTGCGGAGGGGGAGTTGGCTCACACACTCCAAGCTCGGCCAGGGTGAAGTTCCCCCCTGCGAGGGAGAGAGTGGCGTTACTCAGGTAGAGAGCGATATAAGTGCACGGAGTAAATGGAAACACACAAACAAATGCTTGCACAAGCAAGCGCACACACATATCTAGCAAACAAACCCACAATCACACGCAGAGAAGCACACTAATTATGAAACTATGGAGGCGGAGGCTGAAAATTGGTCTTTGTTGTGGCAGGCAGGAGGGGGAGAGATGACGCAGCGTGAATCAGGCACCAACTACAGACTAGCTGCTGGAAGGAATATGTACTGGCCTGCAGGCCTGTTAAGGCTGGCTCACAAGGCCTGCCTCCCTCACTTTACTGCTCCGCATTGGCATTCATGAGATGTTGATGCGAGATCAAAGAGCTGTTCACTTGAGACCTCTCAGACTGTAGTGGAGCTGCTTTTCTGCCTTCTGGGTTTGATCATCTCCCCACCTAGTTGCCATCACACACTGGACCCCAGGCTCACTGAGTGTACTGCAGTCTGCTGCAGTACCGGCCCCGCTGCCTAACACTCTCCCCCTTAAGACAAACCATCTCGTCACGTCCAAAATAAATATATAAAATTATCCAAATTAAAGCACATCAAAGGAGATCAATAAACAGTGCTGCAGCCCAATTAAATCCAAGCTGAGGAAAAAGCAATTAAGGAAAAAGGCATGCTCAACCAATTTATTCTCTATACTAATTAAAAGAGTATTGTGGATGCAATCGCTCACCATCAGCTGTTGGGGTAAAGGGATCGGGGGAAAAACAGTTGTGATTCACTTCATTAGCAGTTTGTGAGGGAGGGGAAAGGAAGAGGCGAGTGAAGAGAGGTTGGCATTGTGGCGGCGAGCCGCATGAATCAATGCGCTGGGAATCGCGCAGCTGTGTGACTGGGTTAACTGTGACTCATCAGGCGTACGGACGCAATCAGAGAGAGAGGAATTAAACAGATGAAAATCGTCTGCTGGATCTTCATGGCTCCTCTTCACGGCCTCGCCGAGGACTCGAGAATTGCGCTGAAAGTAATGAGGAGGGGGAGGGCCCTGAAAGGAAACTTAGCCGGGGAAGTGGTGAAAGGCTCTATACTTCTACTCAGGCAAACAGATGGATTGGACCAGACAGCAGAGGCGAGTGAATAACTCCACAGGTGGTTTCGGCTTCTAGGCTACAGCTTGCCAAGCATCCAACCAACTAAAGAGGCACCCAAAAAAGACATCAGGGAGTATTACCAATCCTCGTCTTCTTTGCTTCCTTGTCTTTTCCTCCCACTTGACATAAGGGATGACAAAAGGAACTTTCTTTACGAAACATAACACGAGGGATCTTTTTTATCTGATGGTAATTTACACTACAGTCCTACGGGATCTAAGACTAGTCATTGAACCCATACCTGAGATGAAGTATCGTAGGAGGACGGGGGAGAATTCCAGGAGCCCTGAGAGAGTAGAGAACATGGGTTCTTTAACATCAGTCAGCAAATCATCCCGAACTGAACTGCTCACTAGCAAAGTGTCTACTCCACAATCACAGTCTGGATTAGTCTTTATGCAAATCATCCCATCCAACCACAATGACAATAATTGGGCCACAAACACATCTTCTAGTCTAAACAAACGCTACGTGGAAGCACTTACACAACATCAAAGTGTGCGTGTGTGAGTGTGTTTGTATGTGCATGCCTCACATATCTAATGTTACATCCCACAGGCCACTGCTCTGTACAATTAACATCCCATAACTAGTAATTACACATGCAAAATCCAATCACTTCTTATCACCATGAGCCGCAGACAGAGCCCAATGCTGTGGCAATCTACATGCGCTCAAAGAAAGATGGATTGGTGCGATGGCTTGAAGCAGACATGAAAATCCATCTCAGTTATTCCATGAATAGAAAAACCAATCGCATGTTTGTTACATGATATTATGACAGATGCAGGGACAAAAGTGATCAGATCGATGCCTTTCTCTTTTGCACCACGCTGGCATTGTTGAACTTATCACGCACATTAATGTGAGCCTTTGGCTGCTCACATCTGTGTCTGTTCACAGTAGGCAGTCGATCTGTGCGTTCAATATAAATTTGTTGTATATCTGAAACAGTTTGTGCTATAAGGTGAAAGCGGCAGGATTTAGAATGCTGAATGCTTGTCAGTAATAGAGGGGGAAGAGAGCAACGAGCGGAAGGAAGGAAGGAAGGAAAGCGGAGAAACTAAGTTTAGAAAAGAAAAAAAAATCGAATGGTGTGTGTGTGTGTGTGTGTGTGTGCGAGAAAGCGAAAGAGAATAAGAGAACACAGGATTACAGAACACGAGAAGTGCGAGGAGTTCTTAAACCACGCTGAGTCAAAATGAAAATTGAGTGGAATAGCAATAACAAGAGAGTAAAAGACATGCACAACATGACGGAGCACAGCTGAAAAATGGGTTAACGATGTTTGTGTGTGTCTGTGTCTGTGTGTGTGTGTGTGTGTGTGTGTGTGTGTAGACTGTGCTACAGGATGAAAGCAGCAGGATGATTCCTGGAATACTTTTCACTAATAAAGCGAAGGGCGAAGAGTGTAAAGGAAGGGTAAGTATAGTTTTGTTTTGAATAAACACAATATAAATAGAACACTTCACATATTTTTGAATTTCTGTTTCACTTTCAGCTATATTCCATCTGTTTAAAGGTGCACTAGGGAGTTTTGGGAAATACATTTTAATCATACTATTTAACTTTGTTTATATGTGGTGGACCCTGCCACCTTTCTAGCTTAAACAGTCTTCTGGGGACCTTATTTTCCTCTGAGAACAGCTTGGTTAGGCAAAAATAAATATTCCTGAGTTTGTATTATTACCTCATTAATATTGTAAATATTAATATTGTAAATATGAATGTGTTTGAATTTATTTTCCAAAAGTACTCAGTGCCCCATTAAGCAGCCTGGGTTTTGAATGAAATGAGAGTGTTTCTTTGAACCTTACATTTTGAAAAAGTCACGAAACCAATTACCTCACAGTTACCAAGTAAAGTAGATTATTAAATCTAAGTTGTACAAGTGAAAAAGTTTAAACAAGTTAAAATGATTAATATGCTTTACTTGTTAATTTTTTTGAAGGTCCCTTTGTCAGGTTTTACATTTATTTTACATTAACAACGGACTGAATGAAATAATCAAAGGGCCAGATTGAGGTTGTTAAAGGGCCGAAGATTTAATAGTTATGGCCTCCATGAGAAAATGCTACCCTATTTTTAATTTCTTTTCGGTACGCTGAATCAAATTCAGATGACAGTAGGTCTGTATTAAAGGGGCACCATGTAGTTTTGGAGAAGAAATTCAAACTCGCGAATTCAACATTGTAAATATTAATGAGGTAATAATACAAACTCAAATATGATACAAATATATATATTTTCCCCCACAGATCGATCCATACCTGAATAAACAAGCTGTTCTCAGAGGAAAATAAGGTCCCCAGAACACTGTTTGAAGCTATAAATATGGCAGGTCCCGCCACATATAAACAAAAAAAAAAAACAGTATGAAACTGTGTTGTTCTTTAAGATAAGTTTGTTTATTCAGTCAAGAAAACAAAGAGAGTTTGTTTATTTCAATCGTTTAAGCCTTCAATCAGTCAATGAAGATCTTTCTCTCCTGATCAATATTTCTTCTGCGGAGCTACAAAGTGCACCTTTAACTGAAATAGAAATAACAACACTGTTTATATGGATGCTCAGACCTGCTTTGTCCCCGGGTGGAATGACAGTCGTCTCATGCATTTGAATGTCTGGTAAAATAACTGAACCAGACTTAATTTTCAAGTAAGTGCAAATTATTTTATATGAAATTACTTTTATAAGGTGTATTGATGAAGGTTCTCAGTCATCCAGGTCTTTGTAATTGCTGTATCGTAGGCAACTGGACTTGTTTCAGTCTCTTGGAGACATTTCACCTCTCATCCAAGAGGCTTCTTCAGTTCTAACTAACTGGAGGGGAGTTGGCAGGCTTTTAACCTCTGAGTGGGAGTGTCCTTACAGAGTCGTCAAGGACACCTATGAGCTCTCAGTTTTATAAGGTGTACGCTCTGCTTTTTCTCCTCCCATCACCACAAGGAAAAGTTAAACGATGCCACTACTTAAACTTTCCAGAGCAGTGAAATCCTTCTCCTCCAAAAGTCTATTGCTGTTACTTCAACATATTTTCTTGTCACACCAGCAACTGGAGCAACATTACCGGTCACACACTGAATATATTTGCACTGATTCACAAATGCTCATTGTTTGCTTGAAACATCAGATTGGTTGAAGCTGCAGCGTCACTGGTGTCTTTGCTCAGCAGGGACTTCAGTTTCCCGCACCAAAGATACATCATCATTTGGACTATTCATGCACAGCACGTTGTTCCTCAGAAAAATAAGTGACACCGGGGGAAAAGAAGCATCTTGTTGGAACTCAAATACAATAGTGTGAGTGGGAATGGCATTTGCAGTGATCCATTAAACCACATGTACTTCCCTTGATAAAACTCATTACGGTTGTGTGTGGGAGCGAATGCGTGAAATGTGCGCTGCATATGTGTGTGTGTGTGTGAGAAAGTGTTTGTGAGTAGACAGCTTTGTGGGATAGAGGGGCCTATCATTAAAAAATCATTTGTGCTTGTTAGCAGTTTGACAGGCAAAGTATAGGCAGCAGGACTCTGCATTATGCTGGTTGACTTTCCCTCACCCCACCGCGTAATTCTGCAAAGGATGTAAAACAGGCAGAACATGTGGGCTTCAGTGCCTGCAATTATGTTGCTTTTTCCAGATCCAATAGTTTACACTGCAGGCCACCTTCGGACATGCCATTTCGAGCCTTGGAGGGAGTGCCGATTCAAAACATGTTCAGATACGTCCTGAAGTGTTGAACTAGTGAACTGATTTGCTCCTGGGTGGAGGATGCATCAAAATCAAGAAGCGAACGCAACTGTGCTTGGTAGGCTCCCCAGCAATCCCCTGAAATAGCCGAAATTACTGTTAATAACTATAAAAGCCTTATTTTCTTTGTCACCGCTAGGAAAACGCTAGAAGTTGTGGCTAATAGGAGCCAGAATGTGTCATTTCTTAATACTTTCCATTTTCATTTGCAGCCAATTCAAAATTCATCTGTACTGCACTTTAGTATCCCTGAAAAAATAAATTTCTCCTTTGTGTTTTCTTTTCCGTTATGAAGCTATAAAATGTACATATCCTTCATGTGAGGAACAGGTATATATATATTTACATATATACATATTTATACATATTATACATATTTATACATATATGTATATTCCTTCCTGATAATAGAGAGCTTAAGTGACGATATGCTTCGACAGATGCAGGAGAATGGAAGAGACAGGAGAGTCAGGGAAACAGTGGAAATAATAAAGTAGTTAAGGATCCAACTTTTGGGGGTCCTGTAGTCCTACTCCTCTGGGATTGAATCCCAACTGAGGTTGCTCTCTAGTGTCTCCCGTAATCTGTCACTCTCTCCCCTCTTTCTTCCTTGTCGTCCGGGCACAGGACAAAACGCACTTTAAAAAAAACACTATTGCTGCTCTGTGTGCTATAAGAAATAAAGGAGAGCGGAGGGGGGTTGGATTGTAAAAACTGAAGACAAGATAGGGAATATTACAGTTTAGTTTTTTTTTAATTAGTAACACACGTTTCTCAGTGTCATCTTCACTATTTTAGGACTCTCTGCACAGTTGTCTTCACACACATGCAAAATGTTATGCAACAGAAGCTTCATATTCGAAGGCTACAAATCTGGCAAAACACTTAAAACGTCGGTAGAGAAGTGTTTTGCTTGAATTTATCATTCTAAAGTTAAATGTTGGCTGCACTTTATAATTGCTATAGAATAATGTGTAATGTAATCCGTGTTTACATTCATTCCCTGTAAGCCTCACTTGCATGATGCAATGTTGTCTGCCACTGGGCACAAAATCTCCTGGGAGAATGGAGAGTGAGGGGCGATCCGATAATGCTGGCAGTCTGGCACCACTTCCTTCTACTTAGCTGTCCCTATCATAGACTAAATGTATGAATAAACTCGAATTTTGTCCTGCTACACTGAGGAAAAAACAGAATAGTCCTTTTTGTGACAGCAAGCATAAAAGAAAATACAGCGTTTTTTGTGTTTGTTCTTGCTTTGCAGTCTTTCCACCGCACAAAAATGTAACTGTAGTAATTCACATGCTGCCATCACTCTAAATTCTTTATTTTGATTATGTAATTCTTGTACACTCTTTTCTGGCCTTTTTTGCCCGTTTACTTGGTGCTGTAACATGTGAATCTCCCGCTGGTGATCAATAAAATCTCATCTTGTCCTGTCTGAAAAACTTGAGTACAAAAAGTCTTAGAAAATGCCACACTGCGTGCAGAGGACATCTATTGACGCTGCAGATATGGAGGAATAATAGAGGGCTCTGAGCTCACAAGAGACTACAGTACAGATGGTCGTCCTCTCCGTCGCACCACACACTCTCCTCTATCTCTGCACGTGTTCATGTAAATCGCCTCCTCCAGAGTGTGTACGGACAGAAAGGAAATTAGAAAAAAAACTTAACGTGTACACATATGCAAAGCGGTGCCCGTGGATACAGTCCGGAAACAATTCCCGGAGCCTGAGTGGGAAAATTCATGAATTCATGAATTTTGAAAGACGCGGTCATTGAATTCATTTTGTGTCAAGGCAATGAAAAATGACCCGCACTTTAGCTCACGCAGGCTTCCGCCACTGCTTAGCTTCACTCTGTGAAGAGGAGAAGAAAATGCACTTCTCTTAAGTTGATAAGGGGGGTGGAGGGGGGGAATAGGGAGCAGAATAGAGAGTGAGGCGAGCCGATGACGAAAAAGGGGATCATAAGATGAGGTGGCGAAGAATGATGAAACCCTCGGTCATGGTAAACAGTTTCTGCAGGGAGAGAGAGACAGACGGAGACAGTGCGCAGGGAGACACAGGAGTACAGGATTAACTGTGGATACCTGAGCAATGAGCCAACACACTGGATTGGCTTTGACTTGAACACAATTCATACAAAAAGTCAATCCTCAAGGTCACTCGTGTCCTTGTGAGTGGGCGTGGAGTTTGTGGCATTGTCGTGCTATAATTACAGCACATACTATTATTAATCTCAGTCACACGCACACAAACGCACACAGCGTGCAGCGGTGGGGAATACTAATAAACATCTTCGCAAATCAGGGTTGCCATGGTGACGAGGTGAAGTCGTGTATAAAAGTGAACGCATCAAAAGTGAGGTTGCTAATGAACAAACCTAAAAAAGGTGTTACAAGTGTTTTCTACACAATTAATCATCTTTACTCCTCTTTGAATAAAACTACTCTAATTACACATTAATTATACATATGTTTATGTCGGATCACCTGACACAATGCATGTCCAGGTTCTGATGTTTAATGCAGTTTCCCTTCATAGTGAGACAGAAAAGAAGGGTGTGGAGATGATGGATATGCATGTAGCATATTTCAAGTGGGAGATTGGAGTTTGCATCATCTCACAGGACTGCAGTTCAACTTTTTTTTCCTCTTTTCTTATCATCCGACTATGCAGTTCCCCTCAGCTCGGTGGAGCGTTTTGATGTCTTTCAGCTCATTGTTTTGGTTTTACTGCTGCAACTTCACTATTTTGCGCTCATCAACCTCATATCTGGATGCAGCAGGCTGCAGATTAACCTGTACATTACTTGCACAACACCAAACAGATTAAGTTAGCATCTAGTTGGTGAACATAGTGTAGTGTTAGCAGCTAAAGATCCAGATATTTCCCAGAGGAGTTGCTGAAGGCCATAAAAGTCATAAAAGTCAGAATGAATGCTAAAGTTACTGTGCTGTTTGCTCATCACAATAACCTAAATAGGTGATAATACATGAACCTTGTGTAAAGAGGTTGCCCTGCTACCCCCAAGTAGCCTAAAAAAACAATAACAAAAAAAAATAAAATAATAATTGGAGCCTTAAGTTTGTGTTTTCCGTAGTTCCCAGACCTTAAAGGCTAGGTTGACCCAAAAATGAGCATTGGACAGTCGGATGAAGTTTCACAGCCCACAAGATATAAACATAAAGAGCTCAGGTGATTTAATTGATATGAAAATACCTTATTAACACCCTATTTAGACCAAAAACGTTGCTTGCTCTGCTAAAGTAGTTAGCACACAATTCTGAATTTGTTGCACAAGCTCGACTGTGCTTCACGGGTGTAAATAACAACTTTTCAAATTCATTTTGAGGCTTCCTTAAACTTAGATCACTCTGGACGAGTTGTATGGAGCCATTTTATGTTTCCTTTCAGCTGTTTTCTTATATTTTAAAACAAGTCCCCATCTACTTCTGTTGGAGAATGCTGCAACGCTGTTTTGCGGCAAAGCTAGCTTTCCATCAGCACGAGTCTCCTTTATCCTTTAGCTATATGGTATTTATAGTTAGCTATGAAGACAATATTTTCCTAACCTTAACAACAATACATATGCCTTTATAAAATAAGTTAGTTCAAAAACTTTAAAGGTTTTCATGGAACATTCTTGGATGATTTGTAGAATTCTCGATATAACTGTTTGTGATAAAGTACACTTATTGTACTGGAAAAAAACAATGACAAAAACAATCAGAATTGTAAATAAATAAATAAAGAAGATGTTTTTTAAATTTTTTCTGGCTCTTTGGTCAACCCCCTTATTTGCTGCATTACAGGGTTTTAGGGTATTAGCACGGAAGTCTTTCCTTTTCTCTTTGGCTGAAAATATCTTATCTCAGTCATCACTCTCGTGACCATCAGATAAAATGCCTCATCCCTCAAAAAGGAGATTATTCTTTGACTTTTTATTTGCTGGGATTTGGATATAAAGTGGTTTTCAGCAGATGATACTGTCAGGATTAAAATGCTTTATCTTGACATCTGGAAACTAAACATGTGGATTTTGCTCTAATAAGTAAACAAAGTGTTAGCACACTCTTAGCTTCAAACACTGGCACATTAAATGATCTGAATGAGCATGTCGGGGATCAAGGTAAGGTTTATTTAAAACAAAACAAAAACACACAAAATGAAAATATACGAATGTAAATGTAACGATTGTTTCATTAAATGGCTCTATCTGCTGTTATATCATCTTTTCAGCTTCTGTCGTTGAGTGAGTGGCAGTAGCAAGGATATGTTACAACTATACCTTCCCTGTGTGACTGACATGTTATGACAGGTTGATGGGGCACACTGGCAGTCAACCTCATAGAGTTTGGTGTTGATTATCTAAAATCCAATTCACGCAAACGCACGCACGCATGCATCCAGAAATACATGTCCCTTAGCATGTGGCATGTCATTAACCGCACCATTAGTGGCGTGGTAACAACCTAACAGTTATGCCCAAATAGGAGTGCCATGGTCAAACACTTCCCACACCTCATAGATGACATCCGTTCTTTTGGCTCCCGCCGGAGCTGTCTCCTAATGAGGAGACAAAAATAGGTGTGACAAATGTCATCCAACCCTGGGCTAGTTCTACTCCTGCCCACAGGACAAGAGTCTGGGTTGGACAGGACATGACAGGACATGACACAACACCATGCACTCTCGAGGAGGTCTTGTCACTGAGAGGTGTAGCGCGAAGCAGTGAAACACCTCTCATCCGTGAATAGGAGGCCAAAGTTGACTAGGTGGAGACACGTTGCTCACTGTTGCTCATAACACTTTGCACTCCACCTACGTCTTCTCAGAAACTGCTTTAAAAATCAAAGGCTTTTCAAGAATGCTGAAAACTTAATGTGGCATACACTGCTAAGTAAATATTTTTTTTAATACATGTAATTAGTCTGGAGGTTTGGACGGGGGATGGGGCATGAGTTAATGCTGAGAGGAGGGGGACCCCACTTATGAATAAGTAGGTCAGATCAATAGGAGAGACTGCACTGCTCAGCTATGGATCCTTTGCAGTATACATTCAGGAATACTAATAAATGTTATATATATGAATACGAATGTGTTTTAGGTGAAAATTCTGAATAATACATTTGTTCATTTTTTAATACTGATGTGATATAAGGTTTCTTGTGGGATTCACAAAGTATGTGAGGGTTAGTTTTTTTGTAAGTTTTCCGATGTGCTCAGCTTTCTAACTTATGTGAGGGTACTTTGGGAGGGAAATTTATGACTTTTTGGAATTCTAGTGGTTGGTGGTTGAACCAAAAAGACAATGTGACGGACAGCAATGCATGATGCTACGCCCTTCCGACACGTGGATCTGACCTTGGGACACTGAAATACCTTTAACTCAAGCAGCGCAAACACTCCTCTAATTTTCTTAAGTTAATCTCACTTTTTGCCTCGCACCAGATTTAGCCAGCCTACTCATAAAATTCCCATCAGCAGTTAATTTGCTAACTCCAGTTTACGCGACAGACAGACGGACTGAACAGAACGATCTATGTCCGACAGATCCTGACCCAAAGCCCCGCCCCCACCAGACCCTTCTCAAAGGTTTACCCCAAAACAACCTTCTAATTTTGTAAATATTGGTATTGGCTACGGGTAGTCTCACTTGATTAGCTTTGAATTTTATTTCAAAATCAAACTTATCCAATAAAAAGACATCCGCTTACTTTGCCACGTTTTATTTCGCCTTTTTAATAAGACTACCACGGCCATTATTTGAGAACTAGACTCGTCCAATTAAAAGATATGTGGCCGAGGTTATTATGTTAAATCTGGATGAAGGTTTTTTATTTTTCATTTATTTATTTTAGATTAAATAAATGATAGAAATAATAGAAAGGCTGCTTCACTACCTCCTGATTTTTCCGCTGCAAATTGTTTTTCTTTTTTCTAAATTAGACGAGAAAACTACTCTATTAATCCCCACAAGGAAATTAATCATCTGCATTTAACCCAACCGAACACCCCATACAAAAAAAGCACACAGCCATAGACTGGTGAGGTGCGAGTACACAATGGCAGGATTTTACATCTGATCTTGATCCAGACAGCCAGACTTTACGCAGTTTGGCCGGGGAGTCAAACCAGCATCCTTTGGGACTCTAGTGAGCTTCTCTAACCTCTAGCCTCACAGCCCACCTTGATATACCACACTAAAACTGTCTCTGATGTCTACTGTCTGCCCAAACCGACAGAATGGTAAAATGTTTGTCTGAGGTGAAACCACTGTTTAAATCTAACACTTCCACAGACTGCGTCATAGCTAGAAGAAGAAGAAGAAGAAGAAGGAGAAGCGCAAAGTGGAGCCAGTCTGTGGAAATGTTGAATTTCAAACCTCGGTTTCACCGTGGACAAAACAGCGTATCATCAAGGCCAGACGAGATATTTCCGAGATCATTAAAATTCCTTTGACGACGCAACCTGCTGCTAACGGGAAGAAAAACCTTTTGACTCTTCCCTTAAGATTTGCATAGAGAATAATATGTGACTATGTGTAGGCATAATACAGTTTCATATCAACCTCAATATAGAATTTATCAGCAGGCAGAGAAGCCACTGTGTGTTGTGACATTCCTTGCCTCGTCACCTACTTTTGTACATTGCACACCGTGTTTTCTATTATCACTTGCAGTTGTTCCTTCTCCTCATGGCATTTCTAATTTTTCATCGTTCGCAATACGTCTTCATCTGTATGGTAATCCTACAGTGACTGAAGTTTATGTACACATGCAGCCACATCAGCTGGAATGCAAAAGCATTTGCATCGGTATCATTTTTTGTCACCAAAGCAAGGACAGAGCGAGCATCAGAACAAATATGTGTATCAGAAACGTGGCCTATATCCAGCTATTTAGCACCGAAGCTGGCGCTTGTTCGCACAGACACACATGCTCACACCACACACACACATTTAAATTCAGTGGCCGGGGAAACATGTTTAATTACAGCCCATGAAGCAAGTAACTCGGCTGAGGAAGGGAGAAAAAAAACACTTGATAACACTGACATTTACAATCTGCCTCATTTATCAAAAGCTGCCAAAGCAGAGTCAAAGTGGGTCATTACATAGTAAACATAGATTAACTCAACTCTCACAAAACCCACACAACATTGTCTAATAAATTATTTTAGTCCAAGAAAATTGCAGATGTCAGCATGCATTTCCCGAGACTCTGTCAATTAATTGTGTTGTGTGTTACCCAATGCTTGTGTCCGTGTGTGTCCGTGTGTGGCGTGCGCATGTGTGTCTGTGCGAACAAGCGCCAGCTTCAGTGCTAAATAGCTGGCACCTTCAGCATGCATTTCCCCGACCTCGTCCTATTATTTGTCTCATTTGTTACCCAGTGTTTGCATGTGTGTGTGCGTCCACCTGCGCCAGCATCCCTGTTAATAGCTAGTGCTGTCGCTTTCATAGCACAGACAGGATTTGACAAACTAAGCTGAGGTGTACTCTGGCTTGTGTGGCTAATGTTATAGAGTGAACCCTGGGGACACATGAGATTCTGATAGACCTGCGCTTCGTGCCACACATTCCCAAAACAAGTATTAATCACTCACGTCCATGATGCGCAGAACAGAGCTGGTGTAGTCTAGAGACATGTACATTTGGATTGTGTGTGTGTGTGTGCGTGTGTGTGTGTGTGTGTGTGTGTGTGTGTGTGTGTGTGTGTGTGTGTCTGCTGATGGCCCTGAGCTAGCTCCTCACCAGCGTATGAGTTTCACACACATTTCATTTCCTGCAGTCAGCATCAATTC
>OMLP01003647.1:35311-49625 GCA_900302685.1 Spondyliosoma cantharus | reverse complement strand
AGATAATTCTCACTTTTAGATGAACTTATCCTTTAAAGTCTGAAATCTCCTCAAGGCTCATCTTATCTGTAACCCCCCCCGCCCACCAGACACCCAGAGGACTGTGAATCAACATGTCAATGCACAAATTGAACATTCTCATCAGATACAGAATCAAACAATCTTCCATGATCATAAATTCCTCCACACTTGCTCGCTGCTTGACCTGTCAAAATCCCAATACATCTGACACGTGACATCGCAGCCACTCTGTATAAAAAAAAAGCAGTGGGTCAGAGATGTTTCAGCAGCAGGTACAATTAGTGCAATTATGGTTTGAAATCACCTCAGGTGTTTTCTGTTTTCTTGCGTCGAGCTTCAAAAATCGCCCCGAAGAAAAGTGCTGCAGGAACAAACTGGCTCTGCTGATCGCAATCGACCCAGCTCGGCTGTGCATATTATTTCACTGCATTCGGAATGGTTCTGTGTTCATTGGCTAGATACCCAAAGACAATTAGCTGCAAAGATTCCATCCAGCCGCTGCACTCATTTATCAGACAAAGAAGCACAGAGGCGGTGTGTGAGTGCTGGTATAGAGGCTGTTCAGGGCCATCACACTGTGGGAGGCTTCCTGTCCAGATGTCTCTGACTGCAGCTAACTAAGAGGAGGCTCAAGCAGGGCATGTTCTCTCTGTATAGACAACAAACTATCCTGACACTTACTGACACTTGACACAGCCAAGACAAAACTAAAGCAGAGCTTATACAGTTTTTTTGGTATCAGTGTGGTGTATACTTGTAGGGCTATGAGTAATTATTCTGCAGGTTATTTTCTCACATAGTCTTTTCATAAATATGTCTATAAAGCAGAAAATAGTGAAAAAATGCAAGTCCTGTTTTCCTGTTAGCCTAAGGCAGGGCTAATCAATTAAAAATGCAATTGGGCCCCAATTTTAAAACCGGGAAATGTAGATGGGTCAGACATTCTCAGCAGCCTATTTAAAACCTTTTATTAGCTTCTGGTGATGACAAATTTTAAACAAATGCAAATTAAATTGCGTCAGTCAAACACTGCACTTTAGAGCTTTTATTTTGTAGAAAAAGTTTTTTTTTTCCTCTATATGGAGCCTCCAAATCGTGTATTCTCTAACAACCACGCACTTAATGAATTGAAACTTTTATTTGGCATTTGAGGGGCGGCAGTAAATCAAATCAAAGTACTTTCAGGCAGGTTTTAAATAGACGATTTTCACATGTGAATGTCAATATAATGCCCAGCAGCAAATGTCGCGAAAAGCCGATCGGTACTGCACACATGCAGCTCTCAGCAGAGATGAGATGGAAGCAAAAACCCTTGTTAGCTACTTCCATCATCAGCTCCGAAAACAGATGCAGTCTGAGAAGGCATATGATCCGAGTATCTGGTGACTTAAATACAGGCCTAAGGTGTCATCTTCAAAAGTCTTGTTTTGACTGAACAGTCCAAACCCCAAACACTTTCAGTTTGCAATCACATAAGACTGAAAGAAAAGCAGACAATTAAAAAGCTGGAACTTGAAAATGTAATTCATTGCAAGATAAAAAAAATACAAAAAAGATTAACTGATCATCAAAATAGTTGCCATTTTTTTTTTCTGTCAGGCAACTAACTCAGTCCACTCCTGGGCTCTAACCTGAATGCACAGCATGCATTGCTCTTTGTAGGTCTGATAAATTCATTTTTAACAGTTTTTGCAAAAAGATCTTTGATCATGTTCTCATTTGATTTCAGCAATTTCTAAATCATTTGTACTCCAGCTACAATTTCACATGTGCTTTTAGTGTTTCCTTTTTCCTTTTCAACATTGACCACACACATCTTTTTCTTCAAAGTGTCTTCTGTTCATTTTCCTTACATCATTTGTCTCCTCTGTATCCCTTATCTTATCTTATTTTATATTATCTTATATTATGGTTGGATAAAGGGGAGCCTGTAAAGCAGCCATTATCTGGCTCATTTAATTCAATTGTAACCAAACCAAAAGCAATAATCAGCCAACGAGACTGGTGGCTAAAAGCCTGATAAAACACAGCATGGAGCCTTTCCATCAGAAAATTCATCCACTCTTCCAGCTCTCTTTGTCAACAGGAGATGAAGTTCTTCATTTGGTGTCTTTTGCTTTTCCCCCTCTCTCTCTCTCTCTCTCTCTCCCTTTTTTAATTTGAAAGGAATTTGAATGGAAAGCGATGGCCTATTGAAAACACAAGGCCCCGCTATCACAAAAGACAAAATTGTGGCTTTAAAGCGTTTTGCTCTCAATTTTCTGCTGTTTTTGTGCCGCTGCTCAAATTAAGTTGTTTACACAGTTTGTTCACAAAGACAAAGAGGGAAAGACACCGAGTGACTGAGAGAGACAAAAGAGTAGACGGCGAGAGAGTGGAGTACTGAGAGGTTGCGTGAGAATGAAGAGGAAAAACAAATCGTTGGATGAGACTTGCGCTCAATTACACGCCGCCAAACATCCCGCGTGCATTGTGATTGCAGGAGGAGCGTCCTGCTGGAGATCCAAATATGGTTAAGATTCAAATATTATACATACAGTTAATCAAAGCATCCAATTACTTTAGATTTCCCTTACGAGCAGCTTAGAGTTGATATCATATCTTTAAGTGTAAATCCTTATTATCCTCACGATTAATTTGTTATTTTTTCCACCAATAAAATCTTTTCTGAGGGCGCACACTGAATCAATGTAATTAGGATGAATGCTGTATAGTAATTAACAGCTTTTTTTGGCAAATATCTCGTTATGTACAACATACTTTCAATTTCAGGGTAAGGATAACAAATTTAAGCTGTATAGATGTGTACAAAAATGTGTGTGTGTGTCTGTGTGGGGACAAGGGGAAGAGCTGGGCATTGTCATTACTTCTTGGACTAAAATAGGTGTATGTATGTGTGTATTCGCATGTGTTAGCATACATAAATATTCCTGTATGTATCCACATCTTTTAACACACCATGACCTCTATCATTCTCTCTCTAACACACACACAAACACACACACACACACACAAGCCTGCCTTGTATGAGCTTTGGACTTTGGCTCTGACGGCGAGGGCTCCTCGCCGTGAAGAGTCATTAATCATGTCTTCGATCTCGGGTGGCATTGAAAGTGCACACACACACACAAATATACATACCCACACACACACACACACACACACACACACAAATATACATACCCACACACACACACAGACACACAAGGCAAAAGGATGGCTGCAGCCGCGTGCCAGGCTCCAGTTCAACTGGAAACTGCAGCCCATTTCGGATCCAAGATGATCTGTGAGCCAACAGCTGAGGGGCGTGCGGGACAGGAAACATTTCATCACTCGCGCTCCCACACACCTCGCCCCATTACCTCCAACACCTCTTTTAGCCAAATAGGAAAAAATCACTTGCTTATTAAGTGTGATCGGTCGCGGAGTTTACAAGCAGTGTCACTATTTGTATGAGTTTAAGCTGGCATGTTTTTTTTGACATTGACATTGTCATTGACTGATATCGATGCACTTAAAGGAGACCTAGGGTGCTTTTTCAGTTTTGTCTTTTCCTTCAGTGATTTATAAATGTTATTGTGCATGTAAAGGTCTTTAAAGTTAAAAAGGTCAAAGTTTGCACCAACAGAAGCTCATGTCTCCCACTGGAATCACTGTCAACCATTTGAATCATTTATGATCATCCACTAGTTTGTCTATAAGAACTGATTGAGCACAGCTGCCCTGCGGTGCTGATTCAGGCATGTGTGAGCTGACCAATCAGAGGAGAGGTATTTAGGAAGGAGGCCTTAAAGAGACAGGAGCTAAAACAGAGTGTTTCAGAGAGAAGGGTGCCAACAGTATGAGAAAATGTATGTGTTTTTGAGCATTAAAGCATGAAAATCTGTTCTGGTAGTAACCCATAATAACATTATGAACCTGGGAATGACCATAATATGTCTCACTTTTGCAGTCAGGTTTCACAAATAATACAAACATAATGTTGCTGCTGCTACAACATCATTTTCACAATGCCAGTGTGTGACTGTGTCTCTTCAGCATTCAAATGCACAGTAACTTAGCTTCTGAATGCGGTGACATTGTGCAGCCAGCACTGAGTCTTTCATTAGCATGTGAGCACATGCTAAGTTAGTTGTAGACTTCAGGCCAATGTTCCTCTACTCTGACACACAATGACTAACAGAATTATAAGAAGGTGCATCCTCTGTGGTTTCTATGTTCATACTGAAATAGAACAATTTCAGACATCGAGACTAATAGTTGTTTTCCACTTAGCCCTCTGAGTCAGTACTGAACACATGTTCTGTGTATTATTTGTGCTTTGCTGACGTTCTGAGAGAACGTCCCCTGTGATCAGCCAGCCTGCTTGCAGTAACTACGAAGTATTGCTGAGGTCAAACAAGAGTATGGGAGTTACTTATCCAAAAGTCTGCATATGTGACTCACAGCTGTGGTCCCTGCAGGGAAAAAGATGGATGAAAGTTGCCACACTGATCAGGAACTGTGAAGAGACCTCATCCACGTTCCATTTTCTCCTCTATGTGCCTTCCCCCCTCTCATCCTCTCATTTCTCAGGATGGAAACGAATTGGGGGGGAGAACAATCCACCCCACTCTCTTCCCTGCTCTTGGTGCCTGTGTAATCTCCACACTGGGCTGCAGAGTGCCACAGAGCCTCTGTTTATTAGACTAATCCTTAAATCCACATTCTGCAGGCCTCGCAAACGCCTCGCAAAGCTCTAATCTGACTCAAAACAAAGGGATTAGAGACGACAAGGTCCCTCTCTCTGTCTCTCCGTGTCTGCCAGAGTGGGCTCGGGGTGACGCACACATGTGCTGAGAAACACACTTGCACTGTTGCATACTCTTGCCTGTCATGCTCATATTTGCTAAAGACCGACTGGTGCATGCAAAACCCCTCGCGTGTGCACGCACACACAGGCGCTTCCTGTGAACACAAGCTTGCTGTGAAAAAACAGGCAGTTGGAGCCAAGGTGCAAACAAACTGGGTAATTACACATAGCTCGCAAACTCATGGGAGAAATGACGGACAAGATGAGAATGAGCTGTGGGGATGAGGAACGGCGACAGCGGGGTGGATATAACTGGAAAAACTGAACAAACCTGGCTTATATTATAGACTCAACTGTCAAAAATACAAGAGGAACTGTTTTATTTTTTACAAAGTATGTGGATGGCAGGCGTCCACTTTAGGGGCTACAGGCCTGTTATGGTTTACACACAAAATAAAGCACTAACAAATCAATATTTGTCCAGTATTTATCTGCATTAAAGGCTGTTCACAGCCAGAAGAGACCCCGGAACATGACTCGAATATGCTCCAAAGTCCAGTCACTCCGCAGCATTTAAGGCCACTATGCCACAGCTGTGACAGGCCGACGATAAAAACGTATTTTCATTCTCTCTGTGTTCTTCACACAATCCGAGCCACAATTTCATTCCATTTCCCCTCAACATGGTGAATGAATAATGCAAAAAATTCAGCGTTGCGATTGCGCTCATCCGGTCGTTAATGCTAATTTTCCACTGTAATCTTGAAGTAGGCAGTGAGTCCGTTTAAGCTAATGTAGCATGCTATGATGTTGACAAGTGGGCTCAGTTTATTTTCTGGCTACTTTCACACATTTACCACGTGTAACTGTGTTGCGTCTTCATGGAGAAGCCTTTAGAATGTTATACACAAGAATGTGGAACTTACAGCCAAGTAGATATAGTGCCAGACAGTTCCACCCTGGGCATGTTAACATCATTGAAAAGATTATTGAACATCTTTTGCCATCACTTGCAAGCTGTGGCCTGACTGACATTCACATATTGCTTAATAGAGTGCTTAATGTGTTCGCCTTACAGATATTTACCTCCCTGTGGTGCACGTTTGTACGAATCTTCTGCAACAGGGATCGCTGCCACAGCCCTCACAAGCTGCCATTGTTTGATCGTCAGCTGATCAAGATCCAACCTAACATCTTCCAGCAGCACTTCACTTAAACAGGTTTGCTTGGCGAGCTTATACTTTTTTTTGCATGACTACAGTTTCGACCAGTACGCGCATGATGATTGAGACAAGCAGCGTGCATGCCAGCATGGGCCCCGCAGCCATTATACTAGAGAGGGACCCCACTGACTTTTTAAAATTGCCAGTGTCACCCTCCCCCACACTTTCACCATGTTGAAAATGCATCTGTTTATTCGCTCAGTGTGCCGTGTCCGTGCGTCATCGTCAAATTCATTCTTATCGGGAAGATTCCCAAATCAATGAGATTCCATACCCCGTTTTCACTGCTACGCTGCTCTCGGTCAGATTGACACGTCGAGCACACAGATACACACGAGCGAGTCCCTAAGGTTAACTAGTCATTGGAGTGCCGGTGCTGGGTCAGACACTGTCACCACAAAAAGCCTTGACTAAAGAGAGGATATGAGGTTGAAAGAAGGGAAACATGACAGGGGAGAGGAAAGTGAGATGGCTTGGATGGATGGAGAAGGGCATTAAAAGCAGGGAGGAGCTTTTATATCTTTTTATTATCTTTAAATCTTTTAACTATTACTCCAGTGTATCATTCCATTAGATGATACAACTGGGCACTTTATACATAGGTCAGGTTCCATAGGTTATGGAATTTATTTACCCATCATGCTATTGTCTCACGCTATTAAAAGTTGCTGGAATGCAGGAATTGATGGCATAGACTTTCCCGGGGCAGAAAACCCCCAAACCTCTTTTAAAGTGTCCCCATATTTAAAATGCTTCCTACGGCCATGCATTCCAGACAATATTGTTTTATTGAGAGTATTTGCTCCTCGTCACTTTGCTTGCAACAATGACCCCACTATACGGTAAACATGAGAGTGAGCGAGAAGGATTTGACCGTTGCGTGACACTGTAGCATCATATTCTAAGGTTATGGAGCACATCCATGCTGGGCTGCTCTTCTGACAAGAGTGCTGGCACATGTGAAGGTCATGTGCACTATAGAAAAGGCCCGGCAGTGTACAGATGGATAATGTCACCAGAGTGGTCACAGAGCCAGGATACCTGTTCTTTTATTCAGCGAGGGAATTCCTGCTCCCGCTCATTTGGCGGAATTACACCCAGCATTGTGTGTGTGTGTGTGTGTGTGTGTGTGTGTGCGTTTGTGTCTTTCACCTATGCCCGAGGAACTAGCTGCAGCATGGAGAGTCAGGGCAAACTTTGCTGCCGTACTGCCAGTGAGTTATTAAAACAATCGAGTGCTGACAAGCCCTGCATTCTGTCGCCAAGGGAGAGGGCTAGGGCTTAATAACTCAGTGTCACGCCTTGACATTCTTACCATCTGTCTGGGTAAAATATTCAAATGTGCAATAAATGTCACTGGGGACAGACGGTGACACTGTCTAATTAACACCATGACAGAGGTGACACACTGAGGGCTTTGGCTGGCTTTTACTGTACAACATGCATCGCCCGCGAGGGCGTCTGTTCATGTGCATGCCATAAGTCTCTGCAGAGGTGGAAATGCTGAGGGACACTGTCGCAGATTTTGCCGCCACCCTGTCTCTTTAGAGGGAAATCGGTGATTGTTTAACCAAACGGGGAAAGTGTAGCACTAACACATACATTAATAAGTGTAAATGACAGCAGCTATAGGGCTGTGCAACCCCGGAGAGGAGAATAAATGCCAGGGAGGAGTCATTTCTTCAGGCTGAAATGTCAAATAGAGGGGGAGAGAAGGGAGGAGGCCAGATTGCCAGACATATACGGGTGTCTTACTTCAACGCAGGTACATACATTCGGACTGGTGAATCTTTCCTGAACTCTAGTAGTGTAAGGGCATTGTTATTTTTTCCCTCTATGCCTCATCTGTCCATAGAGATGAGAGATTGTAAAATTGTCCATAATGATGTATTAGGCTGAATGAAAGCAGAGTGGATTTTAAATATGCATGTCTGAAACATATTTCCAAACCGCATAACAAAACAAGTCCTCCATTTATGTTTGCAGTTTTACACATTTAACCATGAAGCCTGTATGGGGCTTAGTCTGAATAGTTGCAGCCCAGAGCACTTAAAAGTTTGTGTAATACAAGGATAAACATAGGTATTTAAACACCATGGTAACGAGAAGAGAGAGTGGATGTCTCCAGGATGTAGTCCTTATGCTTCTATGTGTTTGTGCTCTCAGGTATTCAGGTAACCCCCAAAAAACTCATCCAATTTTCCAGGACAGTTAGGCAAGAACGTGCGAGTATTAAACATTAATGGCACAGACAAGACATGCTCAACTGCATGGTCTTTCCGAGTGAGGTACTGACATTCAGGAGAAAAACAAGTTCATGGCATTATTCCCATTTTTTAATGATATGTTAACGTGTAACATCTTGTAAATCTGACAAAAACATCACTGATTGGGGATTGTATTCCTCCTGAAGACTTTTGCCGAAACTAACCAAGTTTTAGACCTTAAGTACAAACCAAGGAGAAGGAATATGTGGACGCTTACTCAAAAACAAGACTAAGAGCCTGCTTGCTGCTTTGTGTGGATGTAGGCACAGTGACGCTTTGAGCTTCTAATGTTAGCAAGCTAACATGTTCATAGATTATTATCTAACGTTAGCTTGTTACCATGCTAACATTTTTCTACTTAGTGTTGGATAATGATCAAAATGGACATGTTGATTATATTGTATATTGTTGAAGACATCTATGCACAGTGTTGCACAGATATCTATTATAGTTTGCATGCTAACCAGCTAGCCTTCTGCCAGTTTCTACCTCGAGAGTTGATAGATTGATCGTAAACAACAGCACTCCCCGGGTCCTCTGAGCTCCCAGTCTGTGGCAGAGACAGCTAATACAACGGCTAGCTGTATGGTTAACTAAGCGAGTGGTTACTCTTGTGATATGATGCCCCCTATTATTTCTCAATTCAACAGGTGGCCAATTCTTACATATTGCACCTTTAAGTACTTGCATATGGACATTACAGTGTCTTCATAATGTAGAACTGGCAGCACACCTCTTAAATAGCTCCACATTTATGACATTTCAAATGAAACATTAAATTATGTCTTGATACAGACTACATTTCACCCACCAGTGTAATATGTCATTGGAGAAATACCCTCACACTAATCTGTATCGTCTCTCTTTCAACCTTCAGCTGTGCAAAATCACTCGGATGATCTGACCAAATGTCAGTTTTCAATGAGAAATCTATGTCGAAACCCTGGTTGGTGCTCACTGGAAAGCTTGAATGTCCCCTGAGGGTAATTTGTCTCACAGCAGTCAGGGATTGTAAATAGACTAGACAAGACTTAACATGCAAAAAAAGGACACTATTGACCGCCGCCGTCACTGCTGCCATTGTCTCTTTTCAACAAAAACCCATTTAGCCAAAGCACACACTGGTTGCACAATGAACCAAATACATCTAGTAGACTTAAAAAAAAAAAGCTTAACTGGCCGGAGGTGCAGCAGGAAATCATGGAAGTATGATCAAAGCCATATATTCTGTGGAAAGTGTCTGAATACAGTTTCATTCAGCAGCTTCTGAGATATTTCAGTCTGGACCAAAACTGGTGGACTGACTGACCTGCACCATCACACACCACTAACATGGCTGAAAATGCAGGAAGTAAGCTGCTCAGTTCATTTCATTCGTGACAACTGTCATCACTATCAATGATTCTGGTACATCTACGTTCATCGAAATTCACAACTACATCAGCTACAACTACAACATGAGCTTGCTCCTATTCAGTACAACGTTGTGAGTTATCGCCTAGAAACATGCGGGCCAGATGCTGCTGTGCACATTACTGTGGCGGTGGCACCGATTCATTTTTAGTCAGAGAAGACGAGCTCGGTAGTGATGAAACACTTTTATACCGTAATCCTCTGCAAATAGCACAGACGCACTTCAGAATATTTTTTTTCCATCGACACTCAAATTTGCACACTTTCGAATAACCCTAATAAGCAAAAGGAAAGGCAGTTTTGACAATTGTATGTTTTAATATCTAAAATAACATAAAAATTAAACTGGGTCTAAAATGTGCCTTTTTACCTGCCGGGAAGTGTTTTAACAAATTTGCGGCTCTCCTCCTCTCTGGGTTTCTCTCTACAGTCTGTGCCACTCTCACTTCCCTCTCTCTGTATTCTGTGAGAGGCTGTTGTATGAAGCACCTTTAATGGGTTTGTGAGGGATATATTGGACTTCAGTAGGAGATCTGACACACTGTGTGTCTGTGTGTGTGTACCTACAAGTGTGTGTGCTTTTTTGGATTGTCGTGTAGGGTCCCATATTACCGCGCTTTTCCACTTGTGTTACTGTGTGCACTCACACTCCAAAGCCATTAGATTCTACACGAATTCCTGAAGCTGAGAACTTTGAAGCTGAGAGCGGCACAATTGACAGGCTGCTATCCTGCAGAGCACGTCTCTCTGCTCTTGATCTCTGGCACAGTACCGATCTCCACTGCAGCTACAGTTGCACTTTCACATAAACATTTTGACTCTGTTACTTTATCTGTTCTCTGCAGCCCACACGGGTGCCTCTGTCTTTGTATCCATGCGTGGCACCGCAAAAATTTCAGAGCTACCTCAGACAAGTGCTACCAGCCTGCTCGGGTCTACACTGTTTGTGCCCGCTCTACTGTGAACACTTCTAATGCCATCAACTCATCGTCTTGGAGTGGCGTTTGTGCCTTCGGGGGCCAATAGAAGACTGCTACGGCCTCTCCCGCGCCAATGACATAGCTGACTGGTCCCATTTAGCATGCTAGATTTAGCTTCATTAGCGAGGATGTGGCTGGGAAGGCACACAGAAGAAATGAAATGAGGGGTAAGAGGGGGAGACAGGAGAACAACAGCGAGGCTTTCGCAGGGGCCACTTTGCAGGAGAGGTGGACAAAAAGCCAAAGCCGTCTCATAAAAATACTTAATAAAGCGGCCCTATCCATAATGGCTACCCAATAGAGAGAGAGATGGATTAATGCAGCAGTTGGAGTTAAATTAAAAGCACACCACGCTGGGTTAGAATGTGGCACACATCCCTATCAGCAAGAGGCTGAATACGGGTTTCCATGCTGTGCCTCGCAGTACAGTGAGCCAAAAACAATCCAAAATAAAGAATACAACACTTTTTACAATAAAGAACAACTATTTGTGAACACTTTTCAAACTATTCATCCAAAAAACTGATTCACCACAAATTAGGATGCCAACAATCTATCCAATGGAGCGAGATACATTTAGAAATGATCCTTTTTTAAAACTCAGTCTTCATTCAAGAAATGCTCCACTATCGTCGTGACAGAAACAAATGAGCTATCACGTCCAATCGGCAGATTTGTTTCACTCGCACAATGACAAACAAGTCTGTAAAATTGATAATAGGAATAAATGACTCGACAAGATGGATTCGCAGTGAGGAGACGGGATGGCGGCTATCTGAGAGGTTATCTGGGATCGGTGGCAGCAGCGGGGCCGTAGCCGGGTTGATATCTGGCGATCTGAGCAGCGCAAAGAGTAACGGAGAGGACGGGCTACCCCAAGGTCAGACATCAGGAAGGGCGCATGTTCCCCTTTAACCTTGTCCCCAACCTCTTTCTGTCTGCTTGTGCGTCTCTCGCAGAGCGCATATCCTTCAGAAACAGAAGGTCATTGACAGGCACCCCCTGCATCAAATGGTGCGAGGCCATCGCACTTAGCCTTGACCCCATGCTCCGGGTCAGTGTCACAATAACTGCTGGTGACAAAAGGGGTTTCCATGGCAACCAGAGGGGCTTTTCAGCAATTGAGAGAAGGGGAAAGGAGTCCTCGAGGTGTGCATGTCTCCAAGCGCCCAGACCCCTCGTGATTTATCTCTCACACAGCCATGATAAGAGATAAACAAAGTCTGGGACAGAGTTGGTTGGGGGGGAGACAGGAGAGAACAGGTGCCGTGTGAAATCACATCTATAGTGGTCACGCTGTGAGGTGAATCTTTTTTGCTTCAGAATGCCCAGACTGCAAAGTCCAATGTCGTAATTTTTTAAATGTTAATAACAGCTTTTGACGACAGTGAAACCACACCGGCAATCACTGACTTTGCGGTGGCCATTGTGATTGCAATAGACGTAAGAATATGCAAAAGGAAGCGATGGGAAACGTTGCCTTTTTTGTCCCACGCCTACACTGGCACTTTAGGCAGCCCTGCTTATGAAAAATGTTCCATAGGCCGCCACTAAAGCAAGGCCAAAACGCTGCTATAAATGCTAACCCAGTAGGCGGGGATGAAATGTTTGAAATCAACAGAATCTGAGGGCATTTTTAAGATCCACCTGAGATCTGAAGACATGTTGCTGTGATTAGCCGAGGAGATTTATTACAGGTCCCACGGGGCCCTTTGCAGAACAGTCCTTTTTCTCTCTCTAGTAAAAGAAAACAGCGGCAGCAGTAGTAGTGGTAGTAGTATTCGATGTGGCGTGGAGTGGTCAAAATAATAGCGGTCGTATTTTGGTGGCAGCAGCCGCACCAGTCTTGTATAGTGCTATATTGATGAAGATTGGAGTGGAGTGCTCTCCCTCCTCCTCCACACACAGGCCTATATTGGATTTCACGCTGGCTGCCCATTCACCAGACACTGCAGTGCATTCCCAACCAAAGGGGCCTGGAGGCAATACGGCTGCTTTATTTGTTTATAATGTTTAGGCTTCCCGCAAATGGCTTGCGCTGCAGTCCCGATAACTATGCATAGTTACATTTAGGCAATCGACTGGGCTCGTTTCGACATGAGCGCCGCAGCTCAATTCATTTGGAAAGGACTAAAAATCCAATAGAGTTGTCGAGGGGGGGGGGACTATGGATGTAGGGGAAATGGGGAAAGAAAAAGCAAAGGGAAGGGCGGGTGGAGGGGTTTGCTGAAGCTGTAATTTAAAAGGGATAACCTGTGCTGATATGCCTCTGTGAGGAACGCATCCACTGAAAGATACACAGAGAGCATGTTCGTTTCCTCCCACCTACCACGCTGCCTCTCCCATCTTCTCCCCCACTCAAATATGAATGGCAGATAAAATATAGATGGCTTCCCACTGCTCTAAACATCGCTCTCTCTCTCTCTCTCTCTCTCCCTTCCCTGTCTCGGAGTGTATCTACACGGACCTCCGACAACAATTGTGCGTACCTCCTCTGGCTACAACAGCACCCATAAAATCTATAAAGAGCCAACTGCCAACTTTCACATCTTCACTTCCATTAAGGCTGTATGGCTACATCCGAGACAAATTCCCTGGAAACACTCACCGGAGTGAAACTCTAATTCACTGAACTGTTGACAGATGATGGCACTCCGGTGACAACGCAGGAGAAATTAAGTTAGCGGTGTTGCAGTAGGTTGTCTCGGAAGATGACACAGAAATGACGCCGTCTGCTAAGTGAACTGGTGTGAGTCATGTCACCACGTGCGTGTGCACCACCACCCTGAATCATCGTCGCTTATATTTGTGTGTGTATGCTTGTGTGTGAATCTCCCGTCTTCTTCTCTAGCCTACTCCTTGTCCTCTGCCAGCTGCTCAGCTTCTCACTCCATTTGCTCCAGACTTCATACACATCTGCCCACAAGATCCATCCATCTCTCTCCCTCACACACAAGCACACACACTATCCCTTCAGTCGTAAAACTGCGCACAAGCCATCCAGGAGAGCAAAGCGGAGTGGTCGGCGTGGCTGAAGTGCATCGCGTAGGTCCTAAACACATGCGCGAGCTGAACAACGGTGGCCCGCGCCCGACCAAGGTCAAGCCATTTTTTTTAACCTAATCACTTTTGCCTTTTTCCGCTCTTCACTTTTCTTTTCCGTGTGTGAAATGGAACGTCCTTGCAAAGTTCAGACGACGTTTCAGAAATTCCTTTTCTACATGGTTGTTGCAAATAAATAAAAAACATTGAAAATCTGAAGCCTCCCAAAAGGCTCTGGCGAGGTGTAAGATGAAAGCCAGCGAGCGAGAGAGTGGGTAGAAAGCAAGGAGTGAGGGGGGTTTGATGCAGTCTCCTGAGTGAAGGGAAAGAGAGAGGGAAGGAGAGACAGAGAGAGGAAATGTGAGGGGGGGAAAGTGTCCTCTGAAAAAACAATAATAGCTCATTGATGCGACTGTTTCCTCTTAACCTCAAACAGCACGCTTTTGAGCTAAGAGGGGCAAAAACGAGGGAGCTGTCTTGGAAAAGAAAAAAAAAGCAGGAAAAGGTATTTGTCCTCTGCCTTTTTCTCCTCGCCCCCCCCCCCCTTTTTTTTTTTCTTTTTTTTGGGGGCGGGGG
>OMLP01003647.1:4594-24887 GCA_900302685.1 Spondyliosoma cantharus | reverse complement strand
TTGTGTTTGCAAAAAAAAAAAAAAGAAAAGAAGAGTGTGAGTAATAGAGCTAGAGGGACAAGCGAGAGAGAACAAATAACATCGTCCTCCAAAGAGCTGCGTCTGAGAAACATTAGCTCTTCCTCTGCTTGCGCCTGTGTGTGTGTGTGTGTGGGTAAGTGTGTGTGTGTGTCACACAGACAACACCAGGCCTGACTGGAGGATTAACAGAGCCCATATGTGGGATTCACCATCCCCACACACACACACACACACACACACTGTCACAACAGCAAAATCCTCAGCTGGATTTGTGCGCATCATTCAGTCTTTCTTACTGTCCGCTCATTCCCTCGTCCTGAACCCCCAATCTCATCTAGGAGAGGATTTACGAGGGGGCGCACCTCATCCCTCCAACGCAACACAATCTCAATTGGACTGAGTACAGCCTTATTCCAAACCCGACATCCATTAAACCAAGGTATTACTGTAATACAACTATCGGACAACTCTATCTCTTTCTATCTCTCCCTCTGTCTCTCTCATTCAGGCCGAGCATCAGCGAGAGTGATGTTATTAATATAGATTCCGCTATAGTGTACAGACATTTCATTTCTATGTATATCAGATTAAAATGCCTCACAGCAAAGACCTTATATATTTAAATTGAAAAAGCTCTTTTGCGGGCGAGAGGATCTAGGTTACTGGTCGGATGATGATTGCGTTCAGGCCTTGTTTAGGCTCCGCGTTGAATCATTTAAATAAGTGTGTAATATAGTCCATAGATAGCTCCTCTTGGCTGATAGGCTCAGGAGACGGGGATTTCAGCAATCTAGCGTCTATCCTCCTCCCTAAAGACTCTCCGATCCAATTACCGGCCTGGCACTGCTTGGCTCAGCACCAGCTCTGCCAACCCAGGTGAACTACGTCTCCCTTTACATTCCCTTTACTCAGTCACTCCACCTTTATCTCTGCTTCGGTCTTCGTTTACCCCCGCAACGTGACGCCGTCACACTCTGTCAGCCTGCAGCAGGGCTTCTTCTTCTTTTTCATCCTTTTTTTTTTCTTCTGCATTATAATGTTGTGTGTCTGTGTATGTGTGTTTGTCAGCTGTGTGCTGAGAGGGAGTTTCAGGCTGATTAAAGAGATGATTTATAGGAGCATGATGTTGGAGGAATTCCCCGATCGCTCCTCAAATCACGTCTCCTCAAATGAGCTCTCTCCACTCAACCACAGTCGACCGCAGAAGAGACTCGCCCCCAAGACACATCCATACGTAGACACACGCACGTACACACATGCACGTACACACACGCATTTGCCTTTACACGTGTTACGGCACATCCACGCGTCTGATGGTTAGCTCCGATTTGTCCTGTGTGACTCAATTGCCCGTACGCTTTACATCACCGTCACCGATGCAAATGCCAATTCCACACAAAGGCTGCAACACGATTACTTTGATATATTCTGACTTTACAGGATCGCATAAGGGGTTGTAATAAAGGCCTCTGGTGCTTCTTCCTCTGCTCACTTTACATCTGGCTCTAAAATTTTTAGTTCCATCCTCTGCCTTATTAAAATCTGAAATGAAACTACCCCTCACAAAACAATCCTCCATATATTAGACACCTGAGATAGAGTCAGGACTTTTGTTACATTTCCACGATTTAAAGGAGACCTATTATGCTTTTTCGTATTTCCCCCTTCCTTCAGTGCATCATATAGGTTCTTGTATGTAAAAGAGCTTGAAAGTTAAGAAGGTCACGTAAGAAATGATTTCAATTTACTGAAGGATTTTTAGTTATTAATTAACGATGCATAACTATGTGTTTTTTCATTAACTTAACTGTGATTGTTGCTTACTGAATCATTTATAATTCATGTGAAGAGAAATACTGAAAGTATTCCGGGGCTCCTGGTAATATTTCGCCAATGGGAACACAGCCACTCTTTCTCAGTGTGTATCTTTCTGTGAATATTTGCAAATGCCTCCCGCACTCCAGAATCTGAAGACATTCGATATACTCACACATATTAAAAGCCCTACCTGTGATCCAAATGTAAGCAAAGGAATAGGCCCTCTACCGGGGTTGCCAGGTCCACTTAATATGAGCGACCTTGGGCATGTTTTTTCTGTAAAGTCATGAACAAATGTTGGTGGTTGCGGACTGCAGTTATCTGGGCTTCACGTGTCAACTGTCGGTCCTGTCGAATGAAGTGAAAACACCTATCTTATTATGTTTCAAGATCAGTCTGCAAAGCGCCCATACACAACACTAAAATGGGTGAGATTTCAAAGGACAAGTTTTTGTCTGTATTGAAGGACAGCATTTAACCTCAGGTGGGTGCAGAATCAAAGCGGCTCTGCAGTTAATGTGAAATCTTTACTGTACATTGATTATAATACATTCATCCATTTTCTGTCGGCAGGTGTATTTTTACTTTTTTAAGTTCCTCAGAGTTAAAAAGAAAAAATGTTAGATTTAAAGCTTCGGCATTTTCTAACCGGTTTGTTATGAAATGAGGAAAAAATTCATTCATTTACTACACATTTTAAATGTATCAAGTGGCCTCCTTCTTTCTTTTTTCTTTTTAAAGCCAGGTCACTTCTTATGGGCTTGTTTCCATAGAACCACACGATTCTCTCACCAGATCTGGCAACACCAATACAATACTACCACCAATCACAATACAGGACTGGAAGCTGCTGTGATTGAGTGACAGGCCTTTTATTTATAATTACACTTCACAACAACTACAATTTGTTGATGCTATTCATTGTTATCTATGATGGATTCCTTAAAAACACAGCGAATAGTTTTAAAAATGGACATAAAACATCATAAAACACACATATTTCAATAGAAATGGTTATTTGACTAAAGTGGGTCTTTACATTATTTGTCTGTACTTGTCTCACTTCGTCACACATCAGTTAATAATCACAATAATGTAATTTAGGTGAGCAACGAAACCGCTGCTTGCTTACTTGGCAGCAAAAGCAACAAGTGCAGCTCATTTCATACTTTGTTATACCGTGAACACATTGGTATATGTTTTTCTATTACCATGCGCAGCACTGTCATGGAGGCGAAAACAATAGCCTTAATTGGGGCAGCAGAGTGAACTGAGTTCAATACTGCAAATACTGTTAAGCAGGGGCACCGGAGCAGCAAACAGAGCAAGAAGAATGAAACTGACGCTAAAAAAGACAAAATGAAAAAAGAAATGAACATTCCTCTTGACTATTTTTTTTATCATCTTCAGCATTCAACAAGTTATTTTGTCATTAAGTGAGGCAATTTCCCTTCATGTGTTATCCACTTTTCTCTCAAATAATCCTCAATCTGCTTCTGCATCAATTAGTGATTTCCTATATTTCCCAGGAAGCCTTTCAACATCCTTCAGAAAACGTGCCCGGGCAGGCTATATTCAACTGGATTATGTGTGAAGCCAGAGAAAAGCAAAGCCAACAGCAGTATTGATAACATTAGCCTTATATGAGCAAGGAAGCCAATTTTAAGTCAGGGATAATAAATCTTTACTGCCTTCATTCAAAATGCATAATATTATTGTACTGTAGCTGCATCGCTATATGGACCATGTACTACCATATATTTGATAGGCAGTTATACTCATATAATATTTTTAACATAGGGAAAAATAATGTGTGATATTGATATTTTATATGCTTTTTTTTATTGAATATGACGCACTACAGCTCTGTAAATGTATATACTTTCTTCATCACTGTCAGTTTCTTAACAATATTCCTTTTCCACTTTTCCTTTAAAATGACACACATATGCCAGAAACCTTGATTTAGCCCGTCCACGAGTCACAGGAGATCGGGATCTATATCCCATAATAAACCGAGAGAGGGCTGTTTTATAGTCCATTGCAGGCCTTACAGCGACAGACCAAAATACACTCCATTTCAAGTCTTTTGGGGGATTTAGAGAATCCACTTCACCTAATTGGCATCTCTTTGGAATACAGCGGAAAAACAGCGGCCGGTGTGAGACCCACCGACACAGCATGTAATCTGTATTCCATTTCCTCGTCATAGATCTCCAAATATCTCTTCTATCAGGCTAATATCCATCGAGCGGAGGGACCCCCGCTCTTTGCTGTCAGGCTAATTTTCTAGTAATATGCAATCAATAGCCGGCGCCTTGTCATGTCGTATGAATTTAAGCAAATCATGCGTTTGATGGGAAATATAGATGGGCTGTGTGTGTTTCTTAAATGTCCCTGGTCGCTTCAGGTGATTTAGTTCTATTGGGAGAGCAGTTCGATTTCTGACACACACTGAGAGTGTTTCTTTTTTTTTTTCCTGTTTTCTTTTCCAGCCTGCAGAGAGAGAGAGGGCGAGAGATGGAGAAAGGCCTTGAATAGCGATGAGCAAGCGCTGTAAAGCAACTTCAGTTCAGTTGAGAGATTCATTAACCAACTCTGATGATTTTCTTTTTCTTTTTTTTCAGTTGTTTCTGCTACATCACCCTGAGCACAGGGGTTTTGGCTGATGTTAAAACATGTTATCCTCTCTCAAGGTTACGCCGCTTTCTCTCATTTCCCCTGATTCCTCTGTTTCTTCTTGAAAGTAATTGTTTCACGCTATGGCTGTATTCAGGCTATGTGAGTTATTAGCTGAATCCTCCGGCAGGAGTGTGGGCTAAATGGAATGGTGTCAAGAGGCTGGCTGCCCTGCTGCTGCTGTGTGTGTGGGAGGATGACTGGGAGTTAAGTAACAATGGCCAAGTGTGATTTTTAGCGTGTGTGCGTCTGTACATGTGTCTATCACACACATTTTCAGATGCGCAGTCTGCCCAGCAAACAGTTCGACCGACGTGTTCTGATGCGCAGCAGAGCTGTTTGGTCGCTGCACAAACTGCGGCGTATTTTTGGCCGGCGAGAGCGTGCTGTTTGGAGATAAGTGTGAATGTATATATGTATGTGTGTGTGGGATGGCGGGGGTATGATGTTAAAGGTCTGCAGTGACAGCAGGAATACCTGCAGGCTGAAAAAGGGAAAGAAGAGAGCAACATATTTGCAGCATTTGGCCCGAACGTAGGAACAGAAGCAGACTGTAGAGTAAATCAAGCACATCAGCAAGATGTAAATAAAAACATGAACACATACATTAAATACATTATACAAATACATTACATTGTTTGACAACGCACTAACAACCTCTCTCAAAACAACCAATTATATGGCAGACATTGACCTTCCTGACTGAGGTGAAGCCTTTTCCTTTGACAACATTCGTTTGTGTCGGTACAGAAAGCAGCAGCTCAACAGTCAAAACTACCATAGATGCCAAAAGCAGCTCTGGATTAACGATATTATAAGTAATGCTGATGATAAATCGTATTTTCATCGTCACCTGGATATGAACATGCGTGATGAACATTGCAAAAGACTGCCTGAAACGCTTGAACTAATTATTTTATTTTTGTGTCACACACTCACTTAGCCCACGGACATTTGACCGATCAGATGGAGCTCTGAATACGTGGCCAATCAGATGATGCTCAAGATAGATGTAAGCTACCCTCAGAATAACTGGTCTCAATCTGGTGGCAGCAGAGAGGTTAGCTAGCACAATGGGGTAGGAAGATGAGAAGAGCAGATATGAGAACAATATTTATTCATCGCAGGTCACGTCGTCGTTTTTAATTTGATGAATACCATGTTACCTTTTCCTCATATCACCCAGATTTAGTTATAAGAGATCTCCGGTGTGGTGGATAAGACCCAAACAGTGCTACGCTAACATGAACCAGGCAGATCATGTATATTGTTAGCAGAGACAAACTAAATGAATAACTTGACTAATAAACATAATGTACACTTAGCACAAGCTCTCATACCAATCCCCACTTATTCATCACACATGCTTTTGCTACTCCTGTTCGTTCTGTTCTGTTGTTTGTATGTAGTGTGGAGTTTTAAGGCCACTGGGGTTTTCACATTATATGAGTGATCTGCGACAGCAGGACACACACGCAAGACCAGACGCAGGAATGACACAATCCTAACAGTCAACAGTTTGCGTGCTTTTTTGCAACCCAAAAAAAAAAAACAGGAAGAAAAATAAAACTGTACAGGGAGGTATTGTCTCATATTAGTGACGTTGAGTGCTGAACATAACTGACCCTGGATCTTCTCAAAACATTTTTGTTTATGTTTGTATAACTTCGTATGACACTTTCACTGTATAGTGTTTTGTATATATTTCCAGACTGTCTACATATTATTTCATATTTTATTCTATTGTCTACTTTATTATGTTATTTTATTTTATTTTATTATTGTCTACTTTAATATTTTATTTATATCTTTATCTTTATCTCTTGTTTCCATTCATGCTCTATTTCTATTTCTACTTTGCGCGGAGCATTTGTAACAAAAACAATTTCCCCCGGGAATCAATAAAGTATTCTGATTCTGATTCTGATTATTGATTTGTCAGCAGCTCACACAATTGTTAGCCATTTTCATCATGTTCTGATACACTCAAGTATTTGAAGCTTATGATTACTGTTCCAATTTAGGATTGCACTTGTATAACACTGTTGGTCTCATCGTGGATAGTCCTAAGTGAAGTTATCAAAGTATTTGCAGCACAACCACAGATATTCTCTGTTTCATTTAATGTACCTCTTCTTTGTCGCCTACATTCCCCACAGTGTGGCTAATGTAGCCGCGGGCTGCTAGCCTCGGGCAGAGACGAGGAGTCGGCTGCAGAGTTCTGCTAAGTTCACTCCTTTGTAACTCCACACACCCAGATTTTTTGTTTTTATTTCAAACTTGTAGTTTCAAGTGACATCACTTGAGGCAATTTATCTGACTTCATCTTTATACAACTTTTTCACATACACAGTAATACTCCCCAAGACCTGTAAACAGACTTTGATGTGTAAAATCAGCGGAATTCCCCTTTAGGGGATTCTTCTGCTCAACAGAAACAGTGACTTAATATATTCTGTGGTAAATATTGATATCGACTGACAAACAATATTAGCCAAAAAGCCAAAAAGCCAAACAAGCAGGTCAGCAGCAGGCTGATGTTGTGCCTGAGCCCCATATACTCCGACTGTCCTGCTACCTGCTGGTGTTTCCCTTCGAGTCACAAAGAGACAGAAAGTCCCATTGATGTTCACCACGCTCCGCCTCTTCCCTCTCTGTCTCTCTTTGATTCACACACACACGCACACACGAGCTGCCCTATTAAAAGCTGCAGAAAAAAGCAGGCCGCCTTTGTCCTATTACTGTGGAGTGGAGCTGATGTTAGTGAAGTTGGCAGCCATGGATGACTGGGAGCCACCAGGGCCTTGGTCAGCTGACATTATCCTGGCCCTCAAATGCTACCCAGCCCCGCGGTGGTGTCTGCCTGTGTGTGTGTGTGTGTGTGTGTATGTGTATGTGTGTGTGTGTGTGTGTGTGTGTGTGTGCGTGCGTGCCTGCTGTACTATTTGTCCTTGTCTAAATGTAGCTGCTGGATGGAGTAACCATTCATGGCTATAGGTGGACAGGAATGGAAAAGAAAGAGACGGGGAGAGATGGAGCGACAAACAAGGTGGTAATCTGAGTGGATCTGAGTGTTGATCCTCTTTGGCTCTCACAGTGTGTGTAGGAGGTCACATCAAGCTTGAGCTCTTGGATAAGATGGGCAGGAAACCAAAGGAGATAGGACATTTGCACAGCGGCTAAAGCAACCGACAACAGATTGAGGAGGAAAAAATGGAAAAATAATTTGAGATGTCCGTTTATAGTCTTTACATCTGTGTGTGTGTGTGTGTGTGTGATACGGCTGAGTTGAGAAACCACATCTGCCATGGGATTACTGACAAACACACACACACACACTGAGTCACACAAAATCTTCAAAGGCATAATGGGCCAATGACCATTCCGATTTTGTGACAGCTGTGATGCCGAAAGGTCTGAATTGAGTAAAGGCGGTAGGAGATGAGCTTCCAGTGCTCCAACTGTAGTCCGGGGATGAAGCTGAAACCCGGCAAACAGTCCAGATGGGTCAGCAGTGCAGAGCCAAAGCCCTCCTTAACCTGCTGGATCAGGGAATCAGCCGTACTTCACAGCTATGGCAGAGATCGCACACAATCTCCCGTCATACACACGCACGCACGCACGCACGCACGCACACACACACACACACACACACACACACACACACACACATACCGGCATATCTCTACCTACATACACTCACACTCAGTCCAGGCGTAGCCAACCGCATCACTTTCAAAATTCTATCTACAATGCCGAAATGTGAGGTAATAAAACCCCGGCTCACTAGTTTGTTTATGGTAACTGCCGTAAAAAAAGCTACCGCCTTGCTTTATAGATTGAACGCCATAAAAAGATCAATTTGGTTCTTTGGGAATAAGCAATAATACAGTGCATTTAATATTCCTCTTTACAGACTTGTTTATTTTCATGTAGACTGGAGTATTAGAGATGCCATTATAAGGCCGGGCAAATTGGTCCACCGGGGCCCGGTCTAGCCCATAACAAGCACCGCAATTCTGAAACATTTATGCAACATCGGCCGACATTAGAGCTCTTATTATTTGTTATGGAGAATTGTTTGGTCCCTATAGATGATCAAGAATGTTGTAATTGCATGGAGAAACGCTATCAGCTAGCCACTCTTTCCGTCTCTCGTCATGCGGAACTGCACGAGGAGTAAGAAAAAAAAACATTTTGCAACCCCCTCCCCATAAAAACAGCCATTAACTTGTTTGGGGCTTTTCGTAGTTTATCACTAATTAATGCAGAATTAGCAGGCTGATTGTCCTGAAAACTTCCCAAAACTGTTCCGAGTTGTCAGGAAGACATTTGCGAAAAATGGCTCCCTCTCACCCGCCTCTAAACGTGTGATTATGCATATCAGCCCTGCTTTACTGCACCGAAGACGAGCCGGAGTGGCGGGGGGAAAAAAAAAAAGGGGGATGGGGAATGTGTGCACGTACATTGTTAGCAATTACTTTTTCTCAGGATAATCGTCAACTGAGGGCCACACCGAATAAATAAGAACATAAGTCGGGTTTAGGGCACATTGTTATCACTGCTGTGCCAGTGCTGTGACTGTGAAATGGAGAATGCAGTTTTCGCTGCTTCAAAATATCACTCTCGCCTACCGGGTGAGTGTTCCTCAAGTTCAGCTCAACTGGTGTGATACCCTCTCGCCAGTGGTGAGTGCAGTGTCCTGAATTTCCATCCTCTGTGGATTTCAGTCCTCACCAAATACTCTTATGTTGTGCCTCAGCTGGAGCTGGGAAACACCAGCACAGCGCACACCTCTAAATAACTGTAATGCTCCTCCAAACAAGCCGCTTTCTAAAACAGAACTGAGACAAAAGTGATGAATGTACAAAGGAGGGAAAGACAAATTCCCAATCCGATCTCTTTTTTTGGGGGGAGAAACATAAAATAACCAATCCATTATGTGAGCACCACCCCTGCTGCGTTCCCCTGATTCCCTCCAGCTATTAGCAGCTTAGGACACAAATAGATCACACAAGATATTAAAAAGCAGCAGGAATCTAACAGTTTAAAAGCCCCGCCGTAATCCTCGCTGTGGAACAAAAACATGTCTTGTATGCAGTCAAATTATTTTTTCGCTGATTCCTTCCACTTTTTTACGGTTATTGTTTAGTATTCATGTTTTATAGTGCATGTTTTTATTCGAGACGGAACATACAGATGAAGGAGCGACGTGGGGCAGCACAGGTCATAAGCCAGAGTTAAACTCATAAGCAGCAACATCCACGAAAAAACACTGTCAGTACCTTATTCTCTGTGTTCATATATATTTTGTTTGATTCTATTTTTCTTCTCTCCCCCACGTACATATGACTCAAATGAACTTACAGCCCTGTTCTCACCCTGGCAGGCGGCTATTGTGCCAAAAATATTGAAGCAGTATAGAGGCAGACTCAATAATGGAAACTCAGGAGACAGATGTAATGTTGTTCATAACAATAAAAATGTACAGATATATCACTATACTGGATTTGGATGCTTTATCCTCCAGTCGTGGACGCGTGCGTGACAGATAATAAAGCGTTTTTGTCAGAGCTGATCACGGAATCAAGTAGTGAGGGAGATTGATGCTAACTGGTTTTGACGTCATCTAACTGACAGCACCTTGGCGTGCCGCAGGAGTCATGTCGGAGTGAGCGCGTACTGTGTAACACAATGTAATATTAGTGCAAATCTGACAGGAATATTCTGTTTGGACTGATGTTTAACATGAGCAATTAGCGTTTCAATTATAAAGACAGAAATGTGATATATCAATGCAAATATTGAACCTTCTGTTGAAGCATTTCTGACTACATTCATTTCAATCAAGAACAAACTGCCGATAGAGGTTGGCGACATCGCTGAGCATCACATTCATGTCACATGGACATGAACGTGACGCCGCTGAAGACACGACATGGATTTTTGCAACACAAAATCATAAATGTTTGGGGCGTAATCAAAATAATGCAACAACATGCAGTTAAAGGGCTTGAAGTGTACTCATAGGACTGAAGTTACCTGTAGTAACTACTGTTATCCTCAACTCACTACACCAGTGCAAGCTCAGCTGACTCTGTTGTTTACGTTACACATCGAGTCCTTCAGCTCCATGATCCTCGCCAGTTTGTTTATCGGCTGGTGCAGTATGTAAATGTGCTCAAAGCACCGTGGTACACTCACTATTATATTTCCTTAAATGCACTTCGGGTTTTCTATTGAGATGCCTGATCCTTCCGCTTGTATAACTCTAGATAAATAAAAATAATGACATTAACTAATTAACCAACATTACTGGGCACATGGCCCATGCTACTGGCAGTGTGAAGAGGCAGAAACATGTTTGAGTGGAGTGTCCCTTTTATTTCTTTAATACTGTGATATAATACCGTCAACGCAAAAAAAAATAAAAAAAATAACCCTTATATACATTTTAGGTCATATCGGCCACCCTAAGCAGCTACATATTATCATATGAGAAGACGACGGTGGCAACAGATTGCTCTGAATTCAAAGGGACATACAGTAAGATGAACCGTGTGATCTCCTTCGTCCCTATCAATCTGCAGGATAACGGCATCCATGCTCCCGCACCCCCCGACTTAATGACTCTGCTCCAAACTCTCACTGGATTTAGCTCCTCTTTGCGTTATCAAATCCGTGTTGAGGAAAATGAAATACCGGCAGACATAATAAACATGAAGGCAGTTTAAGTGATTATGTCGGTGCGCCTTCACAAACTAAATCCATGAAAATCCATGAAACTAAATCCATGAAAATAGCACAGAATGTGAGTGTTTGCTCTAAGACGCAGTCTGTGTAGTTAGAGGCAAAGGCCTAATTTTTATACCAGAATTGCTCCTAAGTCCTTTTTTGCATATCCTATGTTGACCTTATACCACATGATATTTGAAGTGATTCCGGTTGTAGGCAAACTTCCAATTTAGAGTCTAGTCACAGAGCCGTGCTCTGCTGTCACAGGACCCGAGGGTCAGGACTCAGTCAGAGCTGACGTGATGTAGTCTGTTTCTCATTCACAATCAAGCATGTCTGTTATTATAATAAGGATTTAGTTAGTTAAACTACTCTGCCATCAGAAACAAAAATATGAACTGATCTCAAAGCTTGTTTTGTATTGCATAAATATTTTACATGTCTTTTTTTCTGTAATTAGCCATTTTTTCAGTCATTGTTCTCAACTGTTTTTTCGGAGTCATTGTTACAGTCACTGTCTGTAACGGCTGCTTTTCTATGTCTGTTTTATTGTCAGTTTAAATGTGTTGTACCGTCTGTTTTACCATCCCATGTATTGTCCCTAAACTTTAACCAAAAACTTTTTTAAAAAAAACTATGTAAAATGAATGAATTGAATAACAGTTATTTGTGACATGTGAGTTCATGCATCAATTAATGGAGGACTTGCTCTCGGTCAAAATCACTTGAGAAAAAGAAAATATTTTACCTCCTGTCTCTGTTTATTAAGCACTTAATTTGGCTGCCCCTGCACACGGCTGCCTCTCAGGTCGAATGTAACAAGTCAACAACATAATCAGCTGTTGTGACCTGATCAGTCCCTCTTTGTCCACATGAAACACTGGTGTATTTAAAGCTAAAACTACAGATAGATATAGAATTTTGTATCTTCCTTTTGATATTTAATAAAATATATCTGATCCGTTCAATCAATATGTCTTGGCTCCTTTGGTGTCCTGAAGGATAAGTTACAAATTCAGCTCATCAGTTTAGTCACCTTAAACACAAATTAATTAAATCAGCATGGTGTCTCTCGTCAAAGCCGAACAAGCTATAAAAATGTCTCTGAATTAATCCATTAACGGAGCAAAGGTAAATCTTCAATGTGAACATCAAATACAACACAACAATTCAAACTTGAAAGAACCCGGACAACATCACAGTGTGAATCAAGCAGCCTCGGTCCTTATCGGCCTTCACACCTCAATTGCAGGCATTTCCTTAAAGCAATGTGGTGTTATAGAAGCGCAAAGAGGACAGGAAGACGAGTAGACTGGAAGATGTCTGGTGTCTAGATAACTCTCACACACGCACATAAGCACACAGTAATGCGACGTGCGCCTATCATCCGTTCGTCGCGTCACACTGGGGGCAGTAGGGCTTGACGGTTACAAAAACAAAAAGGTACCTTAAGGCGCGACGACACCTGGTCACAATTAAAAGCCGTGGAATTAAAGCTAAATACAGATAACTCCTACACATTCGCACAGACAGAGACTTGCATACCAAAAGACACATTCACTCACACACGCACACAAATCTCTCCCAAGCGCATATTTTTCGAGCGCAGTCACATCGCAGCATCCACTCATGTTATTCCTATTCAACGTCTCTTTGTACGCATAAAATATGAATGGTGTAGACAAGTCATTCTCTGTGTGAGTCTGCATGCGTGCACGTGTAATGTGTGTGTGAGTGTGATGAGATTAGAATCATCCAGGACATTCATCTATTCTGTAGCTGGTGAGGAGATTGAGTGGGGTTGGGTGATATGATGGCACTTTCACAAAGGATTACATTACTCTCTCTCCCATTCTGTCTCCCTCATACAGTACTCTTTCTGCTCTCACCCCCAATCCTCACATTTGATAATGGACGCTGCCTATGTTATGAATTCTAGCTGGTGATAAATAAAGGATTAGGCCCCAAAAAGAGATGGAGCTACATGCACAAAAGCGTATGCGAGTGTTGGATGTGGCTCAGTGAACTTTCATCATCTTTTGCCAACTGATATTCGTCCTTCGCGGCTATCTCTGTGTCACGAGCGGTGCGAGAACAGAAGTATAGTTCTTACGGTCTAATTATGCAGTTTAGTCTAGCCTAATCTATTGACCCTGTCTAATCTATCTCATCAGAAAAAAGTCATCTCATACTGGCCAGACCAAAAGCAAGAGTCCCCAGTGGCAATATGGAGCCATGACACCGCTTGTTCAGTGCTATCTATAGCACGTCATTATGTTATAGTGGAGATGATTAAATGTGTGTTTAAATGTTTGGTATTGTGGACATAATGATAAGTGTAACCATTAGTAAATGAAATAAGTTGCAATCTGGTGGCAGCTGCCGGCCATTTAATTACAGTAGGGATGGATGCATGGAGAGGGAGCTGGCTATCACTCTGTATGTGACTGTTATGTGTGGCTTTAGTCCATTCAAGGCTTCATGTGATTTAGCGTTGATGATAGGTTGAGAATAAGGGCCTGAAATGAATGTAATTAATTGAACCCTCGTCCTCCTTATTCTAATTATTTTTGTCACCCATTTCATCAATCATTTAATGTATTCACATTCTGTAATTACCCCTCTGTTTAGTTGCCGTCATTGTTAGTGGCGGGGTCCGCCATTTCCGCATTGTAATACAAATTTAAGAAAATGATTTACAGGAAATGATACATTGCACATGATAATCCTTACTGCTATTTTTATCTCAGTTACATCAACCTAAATGTTTACTTTTCACTTCACCACAGCCTCATCGGGCCTGGATTAAAGGGTAAACCCACCAGTTCTAAAGTGTGTTTACAGGTCTTTGGGAGTACAAACGAAGTATAAAACATTTTGTGGCTCCAGAGGAAGCTGTATGCAATCTGATTAATCGCCTCCAGTGATGTCACTCAGTGACTTGTGGGTAATGTAGGCACCAGGTTTTGTGAAGGAACCAAAACATGTGGAATAAAAAAGATTACATTTCTGGTTCTGCTGAATCAATTTTGATAATTTGTTTTTATACTGTACATAATCGGCGTACAATGTACAATGACTAGTGGACTGCTTTTTAAAATCATGGTGCTTATTACCCACAATGCAATTTGTCCAATAAACTGACATCACAGGAGTCTTTATGCTACTTTTTCACATATGCAGTAGCACTCCCCAAGACATGTAAACACACTTTAATGTGCAAAATTAGTGGAGTTTCTGCTAATACAAGCCCAACATTTCCTCCTGGTGCTGCATCATATTAAAATCATCCAATTTGCAAAACACAGGGTGGCTTTTATTGCAGCCATAGCAAACCGTAATGTATTTGTCACTTTACTTTTATGCACTTTTTGACAGCAGATCTGTTTCAAATGCTGCAGGGAGTAACAGAACAAGAAGGAGCAGCCAAACTTCTTCTTCTTCTAATTAGATAAAGAGTTGCAGGTGACAGGCTGCACACCTCCGACGCCTCTGCAAGGTAACAGACTCCTTTTACTGCAACTTTGACTCCCACACCGTGCACAGCATGAAATCATTTTTTCAGTTGGCATTAGTTTTGACTGACTTCTTTATGACAGCGTTGGTTCGGCTGCACTGTAAACAGACGCATCCAGTTGCTCTTCCTTCCACTGCTGACAAAGTGGCTGCTCAAGGAGCGATCCCTGTATTGTCAAATCGTTTTTGTTACGGCTGATAAACACGGGTGTCACCAGTTCAAGGACTGAAAGCTTAAGGAATACAACTTTATAGTATAATAAACATACACACTCTTTTCTTTGATGGGTATTTACAATCTAAGAAAGAGAGAGATATATTTTATGGCAGCAGGCTCAGACTATACGTGAGGCATTATCCAAACATTAAACATTCTCAAGTTTTTAAGTGTGGCAAAGCTCATAATGAACACATCTCTCACATAAAGTTGATTGACTCATAAAGTGTTATATGTCACAACAAAATTAACTTCTCCGTCTTTCAAATGTATTATAACTGGTTTTATTTTTTAAATGCTATAAATCATGCTGTCAGCTGGTCGTGACTGCTCTCTTCTGCTGTTTCTTCTTTGCTAATTTGATGATAAATCATACTTTATATGCCAGAGGACACAAGGCCTCACATACCACCTCACAACAACGGCATGTTTCTAAAAATGTCGCAATCGCTGCAAATCCCATTCCTATAAAAGAATCATCGCACTCAATAGAGAGAAGGTCACCGTGTCCACAGGCTAAAGCTGGTCACCGGAGATCAAGAGACACACAAAGACAGAGTCGGAGAGAGAACAGGCTCGATAGAGAGACAGGGAAGCTGTAATGGCAAAAGCGTAAGAATCTAAGCCACAGTTGACTGTAAATGCTCTCCATTACAATAAATGACTTCATTACAATAAAGATGTGTTCAGCCACCCTCTGTGTTTCAATGAGTATAACTGTGGAACGATTCGTTGAAGTGTGTTCAAGTAATAGAGCTTCAGATGCAGCCTGTGGTATTTACACTTATCCCCTCAATGTGCTGGCCCAGGGCTGCCAAAGACTATTTGTACCTGCACGGAGCACCTGAATATGCACACACGCAGGGACACACAGCTGTATCACACTGATAGGGCCAGTCCCTGCCTTTCTCTGTGCTTATTAAGACATTGAAGCTTTTAGCACCTAGCAGCACTAATCCTATAGCCTTATGCTCTCTGGTACTGGAGCCAAATGGCCTTATACAGAGGCTCTCTCACTCCAGTCTCTCCCCTCCCTTTCTGTGTGTGTGTGAGAGTGTGTGTGTGTGAGTAAGTGTGAGCATCTGTGACCGTTTGTGATGAATGGATGAGGCGAAAAGAGGAGAGGGGTGAATGTGAGACATTGCACCACTGAGGTCAGTGAGGAGAGAGAAGAAGGAGAGAATAAACAAGGGAGAGAGGCAAGAGGGGATGGTTGTATGTGGGGGCGGGGTTGTGGGGGTCCTAGCTGCACATGAATTGCATACAAAAGCACCTATATGCACTCTGCCCCTGCGTTTATGTCCCACTTGTCAGGCATGCAGAGCGCATGGCTGCTTACGTGTGTGTGTGTGTGTGTGTGTGTGCATGCGTGTTTGTGTGTAGACTGGCGTGCGTGCATGCATGCATGCGTGTGCAAGGCCGAGGTAGGTTAAACTTGTACTCGTGAAGTGTTCCCAGAAGGGATTAATCATCCTGTGCTGGAATGCAGCATCGCAGTCATAAATCAACACCTGACCTCTCTCTCTCTCTGTCTGTCTCTCTCTCTCTCTCTGCCACACGTCGCGGCGGAGTCAGGGTAAAAGGAGTGTCATTGCATATCTGCAGTAAGCAAACAGCCAACAGCCTTGACAGAAGCGTGAACAGGAGGAAACAGCGCTAATTATCAAATACCAGGGTTCAATCCAATGATCAGTCGGATGCACAGAAGTCCATAACTGACAAAACCATTGACAGAATAATAATTAAAACATGTTAATGAGAGCAACTGTGTAAATAAAGACTTGAGAGGAAACCAGGACACAGAGTCCAACCCTTTGACCTGACAGAAAATGTAAAATTGGACATTTTTTCAAACTCCTATTCAAGATTACATACATACATACACTTTTTAAAAAAAAACAAAAAAACTTCAATGTCATCATAAATAAATGACTTATCACTAACATACCGACTACAACAAAACAACACATTTAATTACAACATAAAGTACAAAGACACCTGGCACTGGATGTTGGAAGTGGACATAAAGTGCATGTTGGGATGTCGTCCAATATAATCCTAATTCCAAGGTCACTGGGAATCCATTAGATTTGGCCCAAAAATAATGGAGGGCGCCAATTCAGTATTATGGTTTATTGACTTTATGTTGCATCTTATCATGTTGATGTGTTTGTACAAATTTCTGTTGTTTGAATTAATCAGAGGCAGCTATAAATAAAACCTTAATAAAACACAATGTTGGAACACAAACACACTGCTTTGTAAAGAAATTAATGGAATCGGTATTGGGATGGAAAAAAGTGGTACTGCTAGAGCTCTATCTAAAAGCCAAAGTATTGGTGAATCCCTTTAAAGCATGCTTGCCAGGAACTGTAGCTCTGAAAATGGCAAAACAGTTTGAGAGTCATGAGAGCACATTTTGAAGTGTGCATGAAATACAAATTTTACACCAAAATGAGTCTGCTCTCATAAATCTCTAACTTCACACTCTCAGCTTGAATGTGAATTGTGCTTTTCTGTCCTCGTAGCTTTGTTAATAATGAACAGCAACACCCATCCAATATTGTGATGTAGCTGCGTTTTTCCTCTTTTACAAGCAGCGACTGTGGTCAGGACAACCTACATTTCCTGCCGCCCTCGAATGCCCGAGGGGAGCCAGGAGACCCTGCTGAACACATGTTTTGATCCACCCTTTAGACCACCACTCTCTGATTTCAGTGAGAAAACGAACCTAGCCGGAAGTCTGTGCTATACTGTGCAGTTTGCTACTCAGGTAGGAAGAAAGGAGCCTTCCTTGGTTATGTTCAAGTACAGGAAATTGATTCTGTAATATTAAAAATTCAACAGCCGAGTTTCATTACTTTTCCGAGTCTATTCCCTTTCCCTTGTGGAGTGGGAAAATATCACAGTTTATTAAATTACTTCTCTGAAAAGTCTCTGGGGATGCCATCTTAACTCCCGTCCTCCTTCACAAGGCCATTTTAGACTGTAACTAGGCATGTCTGCTTAGAAAGAGAGACAGAGAAAGAGCGAGGGGAAGGGGGGGTAAGCAATAGAGGGGTGGAAGGTACACTAAATTTCTTGAATTCATTGGCTGCTGCAGAGAGCCTGTGGTTATTTCATTGGCCGTGAATGGTATTGGATTGAATGATCCCACAAATCACGGGTCGGAGAAGCCACAGTGTTCCCTATATGGGATGCCAGAGTCAGTGCATGTGTGTGTACTGCATGCATGGATGTGTACGTGTCCCTTAGCTGATATGTCCTCGACAAATCAGGGTAGCAGCAGACCCTTTATGCAACCTGTGCAGCCGTCGGCTTAAGTGTACTAGAGATGCAAAAAGGCCGAGGGTGTTAAGCAAGTTCACCGCCACAAAAGGTCTTCAAGCATCATCAACGATCTCCCTAACCACACTTTCCGTCTGGAGGAGCAGAAGGGTCGGGGCCTGACTGGGTCCGTAGGTGTGAGCAATGACTTGGCAGTCTCTGTGAGCATGACTCAACAGGCCACACCTAAGGGCAGCAGAGGACAAGTCCACTTTTCAGTGCATTTCTCAGAGCAAGTTACAAGGAGAAGAAGCAGGAGAATTTGTAATCTGTCTGGTAGACTGCTCACCTCTCCGCGCTGATGGGAAGCGGTTTAATACCTGCACTGCAGGGCCAACAGATGAAGGCTCTTTCCTCTCATTTTTATTTGTGAAAGTTAGCTCTGCAAATTCAGCCAAGAAATTCTCTCTGATTCTCCGTGGCCTCGGCAGGCTCAACTGGTGTTTGGCTTGGAGTCGCACCAACAATGGGACCAAAACAACTTTACAATGGGATCAGCCTTTAACCAGTTCTTTTTTACACTGTGCTGCAGGTGTCATGAGCTGACTAGATGAATGTGCCACTTAGCAGGCCAATTAGGGCAAACGATATTTTAATCATTGATAAAGCTGCTGCTTATTAAGTCCAAGAAAGATGTCTTCAGATTGCCTGTTTTATCCAAGCATTAGTCCAAAACCACAAAATATATAGTTAAAAGTCCAATTTGTCACTTTGGGATGGTAAGCCGGGTTGGGCTACCATCCCAAAGCATTGGCAATGACACTCGAAAACAACCATCTGACGAATATCCCCGAATTTCCACTGGATACATGTCCGCTGCGTTACGGCTCCGAACCGGTTTTGCTCAGTACGGTAGACAGCTGGCGTCACAAGGCCGAGGAGTTCCCGCGTTAATCACATGATCACTCACGACTGCAGTTATAGGTATGTGTCATAAACACAGCAGCAGGAAGTGTTCCCGACCGAAGGATTAGCAGAAGAGCTTGTGTTTGTCTCTTTTTTGAGATGTGTGCTGGTGTCAACCCTGAGTGTTTTATTTAGAAAAGTAACCGGATGTCATATTGTTGTTTCCGTGCTTGACTTTCTGTCTGCTCGGTGCTAAATTCAGCTGAATTGCTGCGTCGTGCTCCGGCATCCGCCAGAAATAGAAGTCCTGCGTATCTGTGCCGGAGGGCTCCGGACTGCCGGAGCTGGGACGGAGCAGATACACAGCGCACCGGACATGGTGGAAATTAACACATAGACTAAAGTGAAACCTATCAGCTCCGCTGGCCTGGCAGAGATATAACACAGTGGACACGTATCCAGTGGAAATTGGGGGTAAGATCTATTAGATATGATAAAGAAAAAATATCAAATCTGCTCATTTCGTGAGCTGACATCAGAAAACATTTGGCAGTATCACCTTGAAAATTAGTGAAACTGTTTAAAATACGAGCACATTGATGTTGATCGACTAATCAATTAATCACCTCACCTTTTTAAAGCTGTAGCTGTCATTAGTCTTTGCTTCTTCAGCACAAAATCACACCTAAATCTTCCACTTGGATTGTAACAGATGCCCTTACATAGTGTGGCCCTTGCTAAAAGACGTGGTACTCGCCATTATACACAACATTTTATTTTTTTGCTCTACTAAAATGTAACCAGGAAGCTCACAACAAAGCGCCATGAGCATGTGAGGAGGATGAGTTAAAACCAGTCGGTCAGCTGTCAGACAGATGTAGTGAATATCATCCCACTCTGCCATCTCTTCCAGCATAAAAACCCACAGGATCCATGGGCATGGTAATCCAAGATGAAGGCTGCTCTCTACGAGCGTCACTTTCTCTAAAGCAAAGCTAATGCCGGGTGTCACAAGCCACACACACACACACACACACACATCTCACTGTGCTCGTCTGAGCAACAGCCCCTTGAAAGACAAATAAAGGCTGTCAAGGTCACAGACATTATGCAAGGAGCAGGTGGAAGGGATCA
>OMLP01003638.1:19931-55376 GCA_900302685.1 Spondyliosoma cantharus | reverse complement strand
CTCTTCTCCGCTGCCCTCTTCAAGGCCTCCACCCCCGGCCCCAGAGCCTAGCTCTGGCAGGGTGGAGTCGTCAAGCTCGTGGGTTCGGTTGAATTTGTTTAAAACGTGTCGCAGTGCAAATATATTATCTACATCCTTCTGGAAGTTAACCCAGTTGTCTGGGCCGGGGCTGTAGTCAGGCCTACATTCATAAAGGCTTTCGTTTATGCTATACAGATCCTCCAGTCCCTGCCAGTTCACCTCCTCGTCTGTCAAGTTGGGTAGTTTAACCCTGTCGTCCGTCCCACATGGGCTGTGTGCTGCCAAAGACAAAGAGACAGAAGCCTGTGAGGATCTGGAGGAGAGAGAACAGGGAGCGCTTTTCAAGTTTACTCAGACACCATGCAGTCATGCCCAGCCTCCGGCTCTCACTACAGCAGCCAGCTCCATGGGGTTTGAGGCCCCAAGCAACACACACGCACACGTCATGCACACGTGCGCACGCACACGCACACGCACACACACACACGCACACGCACGCACACACACGCACACACACTTTAAAGCAGCATTAAATAAACTAGATAAACACAGCACCCACACTAAGCTCAGGCCATGAGTAGTGCAAACACATGCTGCCTTAGAAAATTCACATTAGAAAGACGGACTGAAAAGATTGAATGATCCGTCATAAGAGACTAACATAATGAGCTGCACAAAGAAAAAAGTGACAGTACAGTTAATGATTGGCCTGGACTGGGTTGAAATGTAAAATCAGGCAACCTGGAATAAAAGAACTTAATGGCAGAGGAAACAAAACAAGAAGATGCTCAGGGAGTAAAAATAAGAAAATGTGCTTGCTGCTGAATGACATGTAAAGGAATTCAGAAACAGAAAAAGAGGCAAATAAAAGGAAATCGCAGCAAAAAAAAGCTAAATCAGAGTCAGGCTCAGTTCGCTGTCTGCAAGTAAAAACTGAGGGTAAGGAAGCATCAGTGCTGCGCTGCTTTAAGGCTGGCTTTTCCTTTGTGAGATCAGCTGTGTTGTGACTACTGCAGCTAGAGAACGGAGATGGTTTTGACTTATAGGGACTCACAGGAAGGAGAGGCTCGGTCTCCTCTTAGACCACTTTCCATGCTGCTGTTGCCTGGTAAGCAGGTGCCAGAAACACAGGTCAAAAGGGCAAAAGGTCAGTGGGGGCACAGAGAGGTCGCGGCAACTCAAGTGTCCACTCTACCACAAGCTAATGGCCATGAGGAAAGTTACATGAGAGGTATCTGGAGGTCATGTTGCACTAATGTGGATTATTTGTGGATATGGCTGACATGGCATGGAGGGTGATATTAAAAGGGGCACTGCAGAGTTTTGGAGAAGAAATTCAAACTCAGAATTTTTATATTTGCAATATTATTGAGGTACTAATACAAACTCAGTTTTTCATAACTGAATAAACAGAGGATAATCAGGTCCAGAACACTGTTTGAAGCTAGAAAGGTGGCAGGGTCCACCACATATAAACAAAGTTAAACAGTATGGAATTGTCCTTTAAGGTCAGTTTGTTTATTCGGTCATGAAAACAAAGAGTTTGTTTATTTGTTTAGACATTAAAAAAAAGTCAATCTTTCTCTTCTGATTAAAATTTCCTTCCCCCAAACTAAAAAGTGCACCTTTAAAGGAACAGTTTGAGATTTTGGGAAATATGCTCATTGGCTTTCTTTCCTCGAGAGAGGTGACAGAATCAGTACTACTCTCTTGTCTGGACTGTAAAAATGAAGCTACAGCCAGGAGACAGTTAACTTAGCTTAGCATAAAGACTGGAAATGAGGACAAACAGCTGGCGTGACTGCTAAATTGTCATTTATACACTATTTGTTTGTGCGGACTATGAAAAACAAGATATAATTTGTTGAGTAATTCTCTTTCTTCAAGGTTCACCTTTAAACAGAGCTAGGCTAAGCTAACCAGCTAGCATACAGACATGAGAGTGGTATCCATCTTCTCATCTGGCTCTCAGTTGTAAGTTCTCAGTTGTAAGTAAAAACTGTTATTTCCCAAAATGTTGAACTCATCCTTTAAGATTTCATGTAGAATGTGAGGCATGAGGGGGGGATGACACAGTATCATGCATTGTCATTCACGTGCACTTGATGTTCAGATGGGTCTCAAGAAGAAGCACATATCCAGCCCTCCCTACATGACTTCTTATGCAGCCATGCTATCTCTATTGATCAACTTCCTATATTGTAACAGATGGACTCTCAAGCAAAAGGTGTGAAATCATGAGAAAACATGACACGTTTAAACCGCTGCAGACTGACATCACACAGCAGGTAAAAGTGAAGAGACGTGTGCACAGAGGTGACAACAAATGAAGCTGCTTTAATGAGAAAAAAAAACACATCATCTGTTATGATTTGTTAGCGTGTCCCCAGCATGCAGCCACAGATTAAGCGCCAGCACTCCATGGATGGATGTATTAGTGGGAATGAGGCAAATTCGGCCCATGCAGGTGTTAAAGAAAAAAAGCCACTGAAGAGAAACAAAAATGGGTGGATACCTGTGTGGCTCATAGCTTCCTCCATCTTTACCTCCTGATCGGAAAAATAAAAGCAATCGATTGTTAATGCCTTGATTTCAAGGAGATATGGGGAGGGAGATAAAATAGATCATTCACACTGAAGACTTTCTTCATGCACAGCTGCTACTCCCTAGGGAGAAATGCAATTATTGGATGATCAGAATGAGGAGAAAGGAGATTTGAAAGAAGTTTGAAAGGTCATATGATCGGGCTGGATGGAGAGATTGATCAGAAACTGAGTGGTTTGTGAGATGTGGAGTTCAACGGGGGTTCCCCTTCAAAGCAAAAACACACAAGGTTATCCAGTCAGGTGATAATGGCGGTTAAGTCACACTCTGTAAATTGATGCAAGTAACTGCTAGATCCATTTCACCAGGCTAGTTAGATTTTAATAATCTATTCCTCCAACAAAAATATCGCTTGATTTAACCACAACAGCAATTTTCATTGGTTCATGGCGCTGGCATCGTACCCAAGCAGGGCAGCCAGTACAAGTAAGGGATTTTAGGCTGCTATGTGACATGTGTTGGCACCGCTTTGACAAGTCCAGCATGCCAGCGCTGAAACACAATTAGTTTTCTCAGAGCAGCTCGGCCGCCCCGGCTCTCCACTCTCCAGGCTGGTAATTACAGACATTAAGTTTTTATCCTCAGGACATAAACAAGCCAGCCAGTCCGTGCCACACACAAACCCTTATGGGCTTCGGTCATCACTGCATTACTTATTAACCAGCTCCATCCGTGTGGTGGTAGTAAAAAACATATTGTGGCTGATTAGAGCGGCGATGCATGACGAGCTCAAATAAAATGACAGGCTCAATTGCCGTGATGACAGCATCCTCCAAATAATATCTCTAACACTCTTGAGTCATGGAGGGGTTGATTGCCAGGACATAAGACTGTAAAAGGGCCTTATTTATATCATACAACACGCTAGAAATCAGTGTATGTGAGGAGGTCCTGGGCTGAGAAAGAGAGCTCAGAGTGTGTGCATGGTGTGCATGTGTCATCATGGAGGATACACTGAACATAAATCAACAAAAGACACACAAGACACTCAAGAGTGGCGATTCCTTGTCCCCAAACACATGCAGCATGCAGATATGTGCAATCACACACACACACACACACACACACACACCCACTGAGACTGAAACAGATTCAAAACACAGAGACAAGACTATAATTTAACCATACAGTCACTATTTCAGCATCTTTTAACTCAAACTAACTCAAATGTAATTGTCATGCGTTCATTTCACTCTTTATCCTCTGTGTGTAAAATCTGTTTCAGTCATCGTTGGCATCACAACTACCACTAAACCCAGTGTGACATGTTTTCAGTCATTTATGATGAGTAGGAAGAGTAAACGGGATGAAAATGAGCATTTTTACCTGCTTCCAGTCCTTTTGGTCGAGGGTTACACTGCTTGTAACCTTGACAGCTCCTCATCTCCATCAGCTGGGCATGGAGGGAGTTCAGCACGTCCCGGTCCACTGAGTACACCGCGTTGGTCAGCTGCACAGGTAGAACAAACAGAAATTTAACAACCACACAAACAAAAAAAAATATAAAACTACTAGTTTTATAATACAGGGACCAATTAAAACGTCTAAAGAGATACAGACAGGAAGTGCCGCTTTAAGGACTGTAGATGGTCTTTCACCCACCTGGTAAGGGTCACTGTTGAGGTCGAAGAACTCCAGGAAGCCGGTGGAGAACTCGCAGAACAGCGTGTTGTGAGTCTCGTTGATGGTTCTCAGGCACCAGTAGGTGTTGTTGTTGGAGCTAGTGCATGCACAGAATCCACCCACTGCACAGTAATCGAAAATTGGCTTAATACTGAAGCTAGTAACAAATATCTAGTTGCAGTGATTAATCGAGTAGTTGTTTCAGTCCTTTTTCATTTCAAATATCATATACATACACGTCCAGAGGGGAGCGGTCTGCCAGTGGTCATTATTATGTGTGAAGCAAGTGAGTCCAGGCAGACTGCAGTCGTCTCCCTTCCTCTGCCGCTTCTTCTCCTTCCTTTCCTTCTTCCTTCTCCGGATCTCATTGTACAACTGGGCTTTCACATCCATTTCCTGCGCAGCCTCCCTGTTGTTGGGACAGAAACGCAAGAGAATTACAAAAACGGTGGGATGCAAAGATGACATCAGCCCCTACCCTCTCTGATGCCAGTAACCTCAGTGATAGAAGAACTAGAGGGGGACTTCCAGACGGCACAGGCAATGCCAAGATTTGACAGTCTGTTTACTTTCATGTTTAAGCCCTCGCTATGTCCAATTTTCTCTGGGATGTCATTCTAGCCACTGTCCCCCTTTTCCTCCCTGCATGAACACAGAACAGGCACTGTCCATAAAAAAAGCAGCTGCTTTGTATTGGCCCAATCTGTTCCCAATGTTTCCTGGTGGAAGCTGATCACTGTGTTTGAGGGATTGACTGATTTCCCCCCCCCCGTGTTGAGTCATTCTATCTTTCTGTGGGACTCAATCACTTCCAGAGAGAGAGACGCGCACACGCGCACACGCACACACACACACACACACACTAAATAAAATAGGTCCCTAGCCATACATCTGCTTTGTCATTTAAGATCAACCCAGGGACCAAACACTGAATAAAAACGTTTACACAACACACGACATCACAAAACACACACACACACACACACACGGTCGAGTGGGAACTACAGGTCATCTAATTGAAGGTGAGCTGTATGTTTAGACCTGACATGCAGTGACCATGCAGATATTCAGCAACGTGAAACACACAGTCAAACAGCATCATAAGATACAATAGTTTCTTACATGAGTTATAAGTCATGGTCAGTATTTATTAATAAAGAAGGGGGTGATACTAAATGGGGCAAAGCCATAATTAAAGGGGAAGAGAAACTCACTTAAACGGATGGAGTTGATCTTTCCTGTTCTTCAATCTCTCTGCCTTGTTTCTGCCCCCTTTGCTATAATAGCTGGTTTTATAAACAGAGAAAGAGACTAAGGACCACACAGAACACTTTTTGAGGCGTGAACTCCAGGTCTTCAACAAGTTATAGAGTTATAAAGTATTTTGGAGGTGAGATTTTTACGACTGACCTCTTCTCTCCACAATCACACTCGTCTGGTCGTGTCCTCTTCAAATGGCCTCTTACTTCCCGGAGGTTTTTGATTTTATCTTGGAGTGCCTCAATCTGGAATTTAATGACAAAATTAGTAACCTGGAAAAGGTGTGCATGTGTGTTTGGGTGCCAGGTTTACAGTCTGAGCTTCATACACTCACCTCCTGGTCCACATAGCTCTTATGGTCTTTCCAGGCTCTGGAGGACTGATAGATTTCTCTTTCACAGTGGACACTGTCATTCATCAAGATGAAACACCTGCAAGGGGTGCAAAAAAACACCCATCATACACCAAACTCTAACAAACACAGAGTGTTTACATTTTTAGAGAAGCTGCCTTCTTACTTGTGGGTAACTTTCACAGAGTTTGGATATCCCACAGCGTTGGTATCATCCGCCAGCATTTCCTCGGAACCGTCATCTGAGCCCAAATCAAACTCTGGGTCGTCTGGGTTGTAGTGACGCTTTGAGATGACACGGCGGCGGATGGCTGACTGATCGTCTGCGTGAAGGTCAACATCGTAGATCTGACCCTCAAACTCCACAGACAGAGACCTGGTCTGCCTGGTGTGAACAAAACGTGGCCGATAACCTAAGAGGAAAACAAAAACCTTGAGTCCTTTCTGCTCCTATTTTACTAATACAGTATTTTTATTTTGATGATAACTCCATAAGAGCTGCAACTCTAATCCTTTAGCTGTCTATATAATCTGTGTGCCTCTAAAAGTATAATCAATGTTCATACTTCAGTTGCACCTTTTTCTAGGCACCACTAGAGGGCATCAAACCATTCAGATTGACAACCTTAACTCCACACACACACTCTCACAAAGACACACACACACACACGGCAACATCCAAAGAACAAATTGCAGGACTTGTTGCAGGATGTTTGCTTTTTTCATGCATCTGTCTCCCTTTAGAGCATAAATAATCCATTACAGGAAATCAAGCCTTGAGCCTTTGCAGACGTTTTTTTCCTCTCACTGGTATTGAGAGACAGACATCAATGAAATGTGAGGAGTTCAGAAAAAGATGGATGTCAACTGAAGCAGTCCGCTTTGTGCCAGAACACCTACTGTTGAGTTGAAATGACCACAATAATTCTACACACGTTTATCCAATCCTCCATCACTTTGAATTACTTCATACTCTCAGACAATATTAAATGAAGAACCAACAGATTTGAGGGAACTCACGCTGAGATGATGAAAGCTGTCGGTGGGAGCGGCGGTCCGCTCTGGAGGGTTTCAAGGCAGCATCGCCGCAGTCGCAGCCCCTCTCTCTGTCATAACTGCTGCGGGGCTTCAGGCTGCGGGCCCTCTTCCTGGAGCCTTCTTTTGAACCACCTTTACACTTCTGTATCCTCCACTTGCCTGTGATCTCCTCCACACAATGCCATTTCTGTCAATTAGAGCAGAAGTAAAAAAGAAAGACTTAATATTCCCGTATGTACTTTTCAAAGTTTTCTCTCTTTAAGTGTCCTTGATCTCCATTTCTTTTAGAAATGTCCACATGTTACTTCAGCACCGAACTGATTTTGCTGGCATGGCCATAAAGTGCTATAGATGTTGACAATATGAAAAAGTTAACCCCAGACAAAGCCTCTGTTTGACTGTGGTTTGAGAAACTCCTTGAGAAACACTTGCTTGTGACATATATCGGGCAAATCTCAGCCTGCGGGTAAGAACGGCATCCAAAAGCAGCAGGAAAGATAAACCAAAACGACCACATAAGATGAACTGGGCCTGTCTGGTTTCTAGAAAATAAAGCGGAAACCCCTATCACTCTCACACTGGATATGTCTGTGCCAAGTACGTCACCAGTGTAATTGTGTAAATACATATCCACGCACCCCCACTGGGAAAAGAAAGCTGAGGCTAATTTGTGTGAGTAGCACTGTTGGTTAGGTCTTGTATAAATGGAAGAGACACATCTGCAGAGCGCAGCGCCGATGATCAGCGGTGAGTGTGGGAACAAGCATCCAAACAAAGGGCCATAGGGCAGATCAAGTTTCTTCTGGAAGGCTCATATAGTGACGAAGAGCTTATGGGCCCAACAGAGCTGTTATATCAGCATTAAACAATACTTGAGGGAGAGAGAGAGATGTAATGTCACTTAGGGATGAAAACGATCTCTGCCTCTTTTTATCCTCCGCCCTCGCCCTCCCTCCTGTGACTTCTTTTAAGGCACAGCAGCACCACTGCAGCAGCAGCACAGCAGAGACGGATGAGAAAGGAGGATGAGGAGGAGTGGTAAGAGCACCGGACATCATTCGCACCCACAAAAACATTTAGTAACAGCGGTTTCTGAGTCCCTGGCGAGTAAATCTGTACCCACAACAAACCCAAACAGTTATCACATGATTGATTCTTAAGGACCGCAACAGCGCTGTGACAAAAAAACACAACAGAGGTTGCACTTTCAGAAAAATCTGGTCTGAACCAAGATGGTGTGGTGGTATTTCAGGGCAGTAACTTTTAAGACTTCTCAAAAACAAGAACTCTCACATTGTAACCTTAAGTGTGTTCATGACTGAGGTTTAATCATCGAAGACCCCTTGGACTATTTCAGTAGAATACTTTGGTTCGAGCCGAGGAGGTGAGTTCATCCAGCCATCATCCATTATCAACCAAACAACTCACGTGCTTTAAAATTTTGTTTTGTAGTTAATCTTAAATCTCCATATGTCCGGAAAAGTACAAAGCATAAAAAGGAGGTTGTCTGGGATTAAAGAGAGCCAGTACATTTGAGAAAACAAGGACAAATATAAAAAAAGAGTTGCAAAGGGGTAAATCTGTAGAATCATTATTAGTATACTTTGCTACTAAAAACAATAAAAATAAGGCAGTAAAAAACGATGTAATCATTATTTTGTATGAAGCTTTTGGTTTTCTTTGTTTTGTACATCTGTGAAATGGTAAAAAGGGTGGGCGTAAAGATTCAGCCTGCAGCTTTTCGTTGAATATTTTCTTAGTTTAATGACATGAACATAAAAGAAACTAACCACTGCTGCTATTGTGCATGCAAACAACAGAAGAAGACGAGCTGGAATAAAGGACACGAGAACAAAATGAACATGAGAGATGAAGCACTTGTCTGCTTGCTGTGTCTAGGTCCCATTCCCCCTATAATTTAGTAAGAAATACTCCACTGGCTCTCATGCCGCTCACTGGGAGGTCATGTTGAATCCTGCCAGACGAGCCATTTATGACCAAATCTTATCCCTCATGCTATGCAGCTACAAATTATGATGTATACTGTAAATGATTCCATTTCAACACATCTATCACAGGTACACCCACTCCTAACGCACGTTCACAACACACACTGCTGAGATCAAGTAACAATTTGCTCCGTTGCTGTCTTTAATAACTGATTGCTACATACGCACATTTATGTGATCTTAAAATGGATCTGGATTGCATTAGTCAGCTCCTCAGAAGCTCGGCCCGTCATTTAACGCTACCTGAAACTTGTAACAATTTGTATTGTTCTGGTCTGCGTGCTCCAAGGCCACATACTGTAGCACTTGGCTGTGGGTCTGCCAGAGAATTAATGGGCTCAGATGAAAAGGAAGTACCAGTACACCACAAAACAGCACAAAAGGGTCCAGTTATAAACCAACTGATGTAAATGACTATTTCACTTGTGGCTCTGTGGAATAGTTCAAGAGGCAGCATGGAGGTCACTGCGAGAATGGTACTCATTAATGTTTGAGCAGAACTAAAGAAATTATCCTCGGTGGATATCAGGGCAACTCATTTCTGTTCACAAAGGTTTGCAGCGTGCACATGGGTGTGTTTGTTTCACCTGTCCAGGCTGTTCACAGGGTGTCTGGAATTCGGCCTGCTGGCAAGTCTCTTTGACCTTCTTGTACTTCGGGAGGCTGTTGGTGTGCTGAGTGTTCACCGAGTCTTCCTTCTTTCTCAGGATCTTTCTGCGCAAAGCAAGTCAACAGAATTAGGAGGAAAACGGCATCAACAAAAAGACTTATTCAAGGAGTCACTATTAAACTATTAAAGTATTACTCAACATAAGTGAGCTGAATTAAAGTTTTATTCACTTGAAGAGTTTCCTGTTTTTTACTTTCTGTCACAGCTATAGTCATGAATGGATAAGTTATGAAGCGCTTGTGTTGTGCCAAAGGGTCTGGGCATGGAGCTCAGCTCAGCCTCACACCAGTGCTCCGCTCCAGGCCAAGCTGTTTGACCTTGGCTTGGCATCACGTTCGACTGCAATGCCCCCTTCTCCTCTGCTACCACCACAAGGCCTGGCTGAGTGTCTGCTCAGGCCATGCCAGCCTCCCTCCCCACACCTCATCCCCTTCTCTATTCCCAACTGTCTGCCAACACGGCCTGGCTGCTCACGAACACAGACAGAATGACGGCGACGACGCAGCACAGAACAACCTGTCCCCTTTAAGAGTAGACCCGTTGTTGTGTTGTCCGATCCCGTTCTGTTCCAGGCGGAAAACAGCCAAGGTTCACACATTGGCTTGGCTGCAGCCTCTTGCCTTTAGCCAAGGGTGATTAAAGAGCTAACAGTTGCTGCGGATGTCACTCCCTGATGGCTGCATTACGTAGATGATTGGATTCCCGAACAACACAGTCAGTCCCAGCTGTCAGTCAGCGTTTCACGGGCTCAGCGGTACTGTACTGTAAGGTCATGTGAGGATATTAAATGGCAGAGCATAGCATATCACATGACCAGCGAGAGGAACTGTACAAAAAAAATAGCTACTGTGTGTGCTGTTACATCTGTGCCCGGGTAACAGAGTGAAAGGTCTGCGGAGGCTAATCTCAGTATTTAGAGACGAGCGCACAAGCAGATAGACTTTCTAAACAGTGTGGATTAATGGAGGAATGGATTAAAAGAGCTAAAGCCCCTACAGGCCAGAGGTCACACTCTTTTCATTTCATACACAGCCGCCTATAGAGTGGCTAGTTCTTCTGTCACACAGACAGGAGACTGATGTGTGTGCACGGCAGCAGAGCTAACTATCCATTATACTACTTGGATATGTGTCCACAGATCCTGATGTGCTCACTGGTACACTCGCAGATTAGTGGAAAGGAGATGAGAGCGCCAAGCCAGTGAGTGGGGAAAAAATGGGGATTGAGGAGAAAACAGCAGCTGTATGTGAGAACATGACTTACTGTATTATACAGTATCATCAGACATGCTGCCAGCATAGTCTGGCCCCAGCTGGTGTACTGTTCTCTCCCCCTTTATTTTCCTAACACTGCCCATATGTCTTTCCCTTCTTATTTACCTCATTTTTCAAACTTTTTTTCTCATGCGAAGACAAGTTTGATGGGATTATTCCTCTCCAAGTTGTCAGGTTTCTGTCAGTGTACCCCTGGCATTACCACAGCTTAACATGTTAGGTGAACAAAAGCCTGCTGTCAGGTTGGAGGTATCATTTTCTGCAATGTATATCTGGTAGCAGAGGGGAGGTTAAATAAAGACCTGACGGGGTTTGCGAGGGAGCATGTACCGTATGTGATGCTGTGCCTGACAAAGACAACAGTCTTGGGGGAAACAGTCAGCGTCAGCTATAGTGTGGCTGCCGCATTCCACACTCGAAGAGCTGGTGACATGTCCTGTGAGTGGATTGAGTGAGAGCCCTCCAGCCATTCCTCAGGTAATATCATCCTGAGTCTGAATAGCCTTTGTTTATTTTGCGCGCATCTGGCTCTACCATGTTACTGAAATGTATCTTCCGTCTGTCTCCGGCAGTGCAGGAACAGCAGGCTAAGTCAGGTTTTGAGCACTGATCATGTGCTCAACACATATAAGGACTCTTCAGAAGACAAAGACTCTGCTTGTTTTTCTTGTAAGATCATATGACCTGGTTACACATGTGTCAGCGCCTGTTGCATGAACTGTCATAATTTAGTCACTTATAGCTTTAACAAACAACTTTGAATATTTCAACCTCTTCCACTGCCGCTGCCTTCCAAGCCGACTGTGGTCAGGAAATGTCTGTCAGATAACAAATAACTGGGAAAAGCTGCTGCTTTGCTGGAACAGGGAACTTGCATTGAACCTTTTGAGCACATTTCGGGTTCATCGAAATGTTTTGTCAGGTTTGTGTGACACACAATGCTCTGCAATGACACGGATGTGCCTGCGGTGTGGAAAGGGAATAAAGAAAACCCAGCTTACCCTCGCTCCACAAGGAATGTGTCCCTCCAGACTTTGGGTTTCCGGTTGGGTTTGAATCTAGGAAAACAAAACGCACAACGTTTATAGAATTCATATGGACTGTGCAGTCACCATCAGCGACAGTATGTCAGGTATGCAGCAAGCCAACATTATGTGGATCATAGAAAGCTCAAGACCTTGTGGGTTGAGGGAATCAGCATAATGCTCTTTGTGTATTAAATTGATTATTATCTTTCACTTGCACTATAAATATTTTCCAGGTTGTTTTTTTTTTTTCAATAGTTCATATATATTAACAATCTGCTTCTTTTAAATGCCCAGTAAAGGACAATGATTTTGCATTGATACTGGACTGGACACTGTTTGTACACTGCGTTTTGCTGGGGAAACAAATGATTCAACTAGCAAACAGATTCTACAGGAAGCTTTATAAGAAGAACCACACTGAATCATAGCCAAAGTCCCACAGCCAAGGAAAATCCACCAAATTACCCCAAACCCACTTTGTGCTCAGCTGGAGCAAAAGCAATTATTTTGGCTCTATGGAAATCTGCATTTGCTTAGTATGGGCAAATGAATGTGACTGTTGCACATATCATGCACACTGTGCAATTACTGTACATATTATATCCATTACAGCATGGCATGATGGATCCATACAGACCTGTTGCCAGTCCTATCCTGTTCCAGAAGCTTAAGGATGGACTTTCCATCCATGTCTGGAGGAGTGTCCAGCCCAGCGATGTGGAGGATCGTAGGAGCTAGGTCAATGTTTAGCACCAGATGAGGGTTTCTGAAGAAGGACATGCAAATAAAGTTTACTGAATGTTCTGAAATACATAGATATAAAAAGAAAATTAAAAAAAATCTTAGACACTGTGAGACATTTCATCAAAATGCACACAATACAGTTAATTATTGACCTTTTACAATGCGAAGACTTTGACTTACACTGCCCCTGGCTCTATGTTGGGTCCTCTCAGGAAGAACGGCACACGGATGTCAAAGTCGTAGGGCATCGACTTGCCCTTTACCAACCCAAACTGACCAATGTGGTAGCCGTGGTCTGCTGTGTAGATAATGTAAGTGTTGTCCAGCTCTCCAGTTTCCTCAAGCATGTCAAAAACCTGGTAAAGTAAAATAAGCAATAATGAGAGGATATACAGACACACAGTGGACTTTCCAGATTTAAAAATTACAATAAATATAGTACCTTCTGCACTGAGTCATCCACAGACATGAGTGTCTGCAGCCTCTTCCGATGGAGGAAGTTGGTGAACTCCATGTGGATGGGTCGCATGGGGCCTGTGTACTGCATGATCCAGTGTTTGTCCATATTTGGGGCATAGTTGTAGCTGGGGGTGCTAGGAGGGCACAAAGGAGGGAGAGAGGAGAGAGACATGTGAAACAAGGCAGATATAACATACGTATGTACTGTGTGCCTGAAAAAATTGCATACAAGTAAGAAAATCTGTCTCAACATGAGTTATCAGAGCACGTAGCAGATCCGAAGATCCTGTTTACGATGCCAAAAAACACCTGTCTGCTACTTTTCACAAACTACTGCTCAGTAACAGGTGCCACAGTTGTCCACTGCGTTTGACACGCATCAATAGCTGCTCTGTTTGTTGAAGGAAACGTCTTAATCGTCAGGAGCCAGCACCTTAGCTGTTTTTCCACACCTCTCTCCGAACGTCTCTCTCCCTCACACAGAGACGAGAGTCTTCTCGCTCCGCTGCACTCTTGGCACAGACAAGTCATTTGAGGGTTGGCACATGCGTAAGAAAATAATAGGCCCCAAAGTCAAGTTTACAACAACTTCTGGACCAAAAACTCAATAAGTCATGGTCATTTAAACTGGGGGGAATAACTGGATAAAGAGCAAAAAGGAGGGAGAGGCTGTCTTGTTTGTGGAGTTAAAAGTGAGAGGAGCTGTTCACCTGTCCGTGGTATTATCTTGGCATAAGAAATATAGTACACTCATGTATCAAGCTGGCTTAATTGTGCCTGCAATGTTTGTTTCTGCAGTTCAAAGCAAAACAGTATATGAATAATATACTGCAAGCATATGCACTTAGTCCCAGAATCTAAGTCAGCTTTACAGCTGTAATGTCGGAAGGTTAAGTGACAACAACCAATAATTTCCCTTCTACTACAAGTAATTAATTCCCAAAACAAACTACAACTATAAATGAACAGCTTCTACCATTGAATCGGCAGCTGCTGGACAAAGTATCAAGACTTGGATATTTAATGAAGAGCTGCTATGGGAGCCGCTTTGCTCTGATTGAGTGAGCTGCCTTCTGCCCTCGTCTCCTCAGGCCTGCTTTGTGAGAAGGGTGAACTCTTCACCCACCAAGCCAGGCGGTCTAATAAGCACCACAAAGGGACCTGTCTCTGGGCAATGGGCCACCAAGGTATGGGGCCCTGGGCACCGGGGAACCAGGAATGCAGAGGTCACTGGAACTGAGCCAGTCCATAGGAGAGGTCACACCTGCCACCTGTCGCATATAGGTCGCGATTTGTGGTATTAGCCGTGGATTACAGCAGCCCAGGGCCCGCTGTTCACCCCAGAATGCCTCCTGACCTTACAAAACTTAACATAGACACATCCCGCATGAGGATTAGTGACATTCCCTAAAGCGTTTGTTGAGCGACAACCAAAATAACTCCCATTCACTCCCTGCTACATGCCACTGAGAAACCGCAGCACATCTATAGTGTTTAAAATAAGTCAGGAGCATGGAGACAGGGTAAAAACACCTTCAGAGAGGAATGTTAATGACATTAACATCAAACCCTCCCCTGCTATTGTTGCTGTCAAAAGTACAGACACTCATTTGATTTATGAGGCAGCTCCTCCTTTACTGCCACGCTGTCTCTTCCCGACTCCGTGCATTACGGAGGAGAAGTATAGAAGACAGAAATATGCAGACCAGGCACATTTTCAGTCATATCTTTCCATTAGTGGATGACCTTACCAGGGACTTGAGGGCTTTTGTGGAGAATTACTAAAGCTCCTTGTACCAAGTCAAAACGGAACAGTATCAAAACCATACTTATAAAGGAATTTGTTCCACAACATCTGCCAGTGAAAATATGTTATACAAGTGTGTAATAAACAAACACGAAAACAAACAACCCATACCAACCACAGCACACACACTGACTGCCCCTACACACAATTACTGGGGCAACCCCCTTTTAGTCACCCACGGGCCTCACTACCCTTCACCCAAAGGCTCGAGCTAAAAATAAATTAATAATGTCACAAAGGGTGTTCGGAGGTGCACAATGCATTCCTCTCGTCCCAAGAGCTGCGGGGAGAAACTACTGATTGATATGGACAGGATCAGGAAGTCCTTTTTGTGAATTTCACAGAAAGGGGGAGCGAGAGGGGTGAGGAGAGAGGCGAGGGATGAGAGAATGAGACAAGACACCAGGAGACACAGAGGGGGAGATAAACAGAAAGACAGACACAATGAGAGATGCACAGATAGAGCGACAAAGTGGTAGAGCAAACAGACCGAGGGGAATGTTAAGTGGATAGAGAGTGAGAGGAAGAAGTCGGATACACTGAAAATTTAGCGCCTAGGACTGGGCAAAACATATTGATAATATATCGTTATAGTTATATGAGACTATAATGTTAAATTCCGGATATTGTATATATTGTGATATGGTGCAAGTGTTGTATTGTCCTGGTTTTAAATGATGAGTTACAAAAAAACTGATGTGATTTTCTGAACTTACAAGCCTATTCTCCTTATTCTAATAGTTGCCTTTATCCACTCCATAGTTATATCCACATTAATGATGATTTATATTTTGTGAAAGCCATGTGATAGCCATCCCTACAATACTGGTGTGATATCAATATCAAGGTATAATACTATTTCAAAGTCATATTTCACAGCCCCACTTGAACCCAACACACCATCCCGTCACACAGTGCAGTGGTGCATTCTGGGAGTCTGTCTGAGGGCTCACCAGGGCATGTTGCCATGGAACGACCAAGACTATTGCTGCGCTGCCTCAGCTCAGTGATGAGATTTGTGGGAGGCCAATGTGGGCTTGGCATGAGCGCAGTGCTCCATGAAAAAAAGCCATCCCTGATCTTTCTTAATGGTATGTGCCCCAGCTATTCTTGGATGATAAATCATTTTGATTTCACGTTCTGCCTTAGCAGCTTCTAAGCAACCTGTCATCACTGGGGATTGAGGGGCGTGAGCACTGTAATAACTTTAGGTACACCAAATCATAAAACTTAAATTGGATGTTAACAAGAGAAATTCCATACTGCAGCAGATGAAAGCTGCCAGGATGTCTGTGTATATAGTCAGGAAATACAGAGCCGAAACAATCATTTCTCGTTGTTAGGACAGGGTTAAGAATCCTATGTAGGAACCCTGATGAGTGCTTGAGTGATAATGTGAGCCTGAATGTAACTTACATGTGCTGTGAAGCATTTGGGAAGTGCTCTGCGTACTGTGGAGCTGAGTCCTCTGGGCCGTGAGGAGCAGCGTGACTGATGACCATCATGACAGGACGGTGAGGATACATCCGCTTGGACATGCGGAAAAAGTTGATGCTGTCGTTGGTGATCAGATCTGTGAAATAGTCCTGGAAAAAGAGAGCAAACTCCATGAATAAATGGGAATTATTGGGTGCCGCAGGGCTAAAACCTCATCTAGAGAAGGGTAAAAGGAGAAGGTGGAAAAAATGCAAAACAACATGAGCTTTGATAAAACTCAGACCAGTCACCGTGACATGTTGCTTTCCCTCGTCCAGTCATTTTCAAATAAATGGAGAGGGGCCAGTGGGGATATGAACTGGGGCCATTGAGTACACTACACTACCAATCTGTCGAGTCAACAGCTGGCAGCTCGCCTCTGTGTGTGTGTGTGTGTGTGTGTGTCTTTAAATGTGAGTGTGCGTGTGTGTGTGTGTGTGTGTATGTGTATACAGTATATGGGCTGTTGCCTCATCAGTGAATCTCTGCACTATTGAATGTGACACCACTTGATGGTGAGAGGAGCCTGGCGCTCTCAAATGGTATGTTGTTATGACAGCTCCCAACCCTCTACTCCTCCTCTCCAGGCTATCCATTCCCTTTTTCCCCCATTTAGCTTCATTTTCTTCTACCCCTTTTCTCTTAACATGTGCTTTCTCTCCTTGTCACTGATTTACTCTGGGAGATAATGGAACACACAAATCAGGCACAATGTGCTCAAAAGACACAAGCTTCAGGGATTACTGTACTACATAAATGAGCTGAAGGGAGGGATCACTTGTATACAGGAGAAGCTAAAGAAGTTTTATGACCGTGACCTTAAGTGCTCTGTTTTTTCAATTTTGTAAAGAGGACAACTGAATGAATAAAAGTGTAACTTGCTGTAAAGAGCTTAGGACATAGGGAATGTGAAATTTTCACGTCAAACATCCCACAGACGTGACTTTTTATCAAAACCTTTATTCCAGGCGTGGTGGGAGTCTCTTTTCAAAATGTACCGTAGGTCACACCCTTAACTGAAATCACAATAGCATTGCCAAGTTTCCAACAGTAGATTAACCATTCTACCTGCAGCTTTGGCACGCCACTGTATGGCATACAACATGCGGAAGGGAGTGCCAGGTTCAGAATGAAAGGGTAAAGGGTGATTTCCCTGAAAATGTCAGAAGTGGGTTTGGCTGATTCATCCTGTCTCTATTAATAGGCTTTATAGCCAGGCCAGCTTTCATGGCCTGGCTGGCTGCACATGCCCGTGGAGGCTGGTGATTGCATGCACATGGCGAAGCACTGCCATTCTTGTTTTCTCGGTGATGCCAGCTCTCCAACATCTGAGCCGCTGCTGCTAAGGGCTTTGGCAGGTCAAAAGGAAGTGACGGTGTCATGGGGAATGCCTGTCCAACAGCTATAAAATAGTCAGGGAGGTGAGGAGTATCACTTTTCCCAGAACCATTTGGAGATGATGAGCACTAAGTGGTAGTCACATAATACAAACTCATTCGCACATGATTTAGTTCCCCAATGACACTTGTCTATTTAAATTGAGATTCTGATGATTTAAGTGTCGTAACAACTTAAGTGGCCCGACTGTCAACACAGCAGGGCGTTGTGGATTTACAAATTACAAAATTTGTCGATGGGGAGTTGCTTATTATTTGAAGACTTCTTGATCTCTGATCAGGGGAATTTTCTGTTTGCATTCATGACATGAACAAATCACATCTGGCTTGCAATGCAGGCTGCTTTGTATCCTCGTGAAAAATTAGACTTCTGTCACGGCATTTAAAGTATGAATCATATTGTCAAAGTAAATCTCACACAAAAAGTTCTCTGACAAAGGCGTTAACCTCAGTGAACTCATTCTCCAACTGATGGAAAAACCAAAAGGGACCAAATTGAATGAAATCATTGTGCACACAGTGTCTAATCACAAAGACTCGGTGTGCCAGCTTCTTTCTGTATAGAGTACATGACCTCCTCACCCAGTGTGAATCTGAAAAGAGGAGTGTTTGTCCCGGTGGTAACAGGTTAATGGTTTTTGGCAGTAAATAGCAAATAGTGTGTCCATTTGGTTTGCAACCACAATCTGCTGACCAAGCCCATGTCATGTAAACACCTCGGCCTCAGCTTGTGGGTAACTTTACACCTCAGTCCAAGTTGGCAGTGGAAACATTTGTTTGCCCATCTTTTGGGCAGGCCATCTTGAAACTTGACATGAATCCAAACTATAAACTCTCCTCATGGATTCCTCATGTACCTAGGACTATGCTACCTGGGAAGATACTGGCATGGAGCTGCGAAAACAAACTGACAGCTCTTACAAAAACATTTGGGGAAGATTGATGATCAGTGCCATCCAGAGCCACAAAAACACAGTGTTACTACAGTGCTCATCTCCAGAATCTACAGTGGTAAAGTTAACTTTGCCCTCCTTTCTATATTGTGGTATTACAGCACAAAGTCAAAAAGTTAGACAGACAGAAAGAGAGACAAAAACAAGAGGAGGGTGGCATTTATCACAGGCAACGTTGGCTTCTTATAAATATGCTTCAATTTTACAGTGTCTAGATGTTGAGGTGAGGTGGGTCATAATAAAAGGATGTTGCAGAAAGAGGAGACGCCACCTCTAGACGCCTCACTCCCTTTAATTCTTGAATGAGAATTCCTGTCAGCCTGGATCACAACACCATGATAAGTGAAGCGCTTCACTGTCTGTGTTTATAAGTGGAGTGGAACCTGCAATTTGTCAGGCACAGACTTTATATTAGATCATAAAGGGAAAACAAATGAGTGATTGAGTTAATGGCCCCTTTTTAAGAAACTATGTGAACACATACCTTGGCATAATCAGCACCGTGTTTTTCCTTGTAACCATTCCGACAGACAGTGTAATTATAGAAGCGGGAATTTTTTATCAATCCAACCCATTCGCGCCACCCAGGTGGGATGTAGCTGCCGTTGTACTCATTGAGGTACTTGCCGAAGAAGGCTGCAGAAGAGAAGAGAGAGAAAGGAGGATTTATTTTAATATGCAAACATAAATGCATGTTTTCTTTGTTTCCTTATGTCTGTGAAAATCTGATTTCTGTGCATTTGTGTGACTTTATCTGTGTGTGCGAGTATGTGACGCATAACTTTTTTGCTAGTCTCTTTGCCCTGGCTTCACTGCACAACATTCTCGGATAGGCTGGGCAGGGAGCCAGCCTGTCCCAGAGAAGGCTAATTGCAGACTAACGCATCAGCTCGAAAACCGCAGGCCGTGCTGCAGCCCACAGGACCCCACTGAGCTGCCCAGTCCAACGCCTGCCCATCACTCACACAGACACTGTCTGATGAGACATGACAGCGACCTGGCACGCTCACCGTGTTTGCATTTCTCACAGCAGCCAGCCAGGCAGGGTGATGGAGTCTAGCTCACTATAAAAATTTGCATTGAGTGAAAATAGAGAGGCCATGAGGACATTCGAGCTGGTGGTGATTGACAATATCTTGGCATAAAGTGAGATTGGACCAAATCGTAACCTGAAAAATGCCACTTTTCCATAATGAATGAGGACACCCAGCTTGACCATATAGCTGATTATTGGATATAGAAAACTGTACATGTATGTGAATGTGTCTTTGTTCACCAACCTGTCCTGTAGCCAGTGTTGTTGAGATAGACAGCGAATGAGCGTGGCTCGTGCTGAGCTTGCCAGGAAGGGGAGGAGCAGTTCTCATTGTTGGTGTAGGTGTTGTGGTTGTGGACGTACTTGCCCGTCAACATGGAGGACCGTGACGGGCAGCACATGGGTGTGGTGACAAAGGCATTGGTGAAAGATGTGCCTCCATCTTCCATGATCTTGCGGGTTTTATTCATTACCTGTAAAGAACCTGGAGGACAAGGCGTGGAGGTCAGTGCTGAGTGCTTTAGTTTCACTGAAATGGGCTAATACACACACTATTAATTTTGTAAATATATTTTTATGTTGATAAATATACAAATTTCAGTCCATTTATATTTTTTGACCTTTTCCCACTGTTTTCTCTGAATGGCAAATAATAATAATTCAGCAATTAATAGACCAGATGGCCATTCGGCTCTGGCTTATGGCCTCTATTTAATATTTCATGTGTGATGAAAGGCCGCATACATCCTGATGCAAAAACCCACAAAGACAAAGAGATTGACAGACAGCATAGAAAGAAAAATAGGAAAACAAAGTATCTAAGAAAGATTATAAAAGTAAGGAAAAGGGGCCTGGATGAAAAGTAAACTGGGCTCATTCAATTCAAGGAAGACCAGCAAGTGTGCCAATCTTACCCAACTCAACATCCTGGTCGTCAGTCATGATGAGGATAATGTTGGGGCGGATGTTCCTGCGGTCTCTCTGGATGCGACCCCTCAGGCCCTGAGCCCTGGTGGTGATGAAGGCCCAGCTGCCTGGAGCCCAGTCCAGAGACAGCAGGGCCAACCAGGCCAGCCACTGCATCAGCATGGTGCCTGAGACGACCAGAGATGGGATGGGTAGATGCGAGGATTAATGGAGAGGTAAAGGGAGGGAGAAGAGGTCCAGCCAGGCCAATCACTCAAAGCTGTGCTGCTTTCGCAGCTGTGGTCGACTGTGAAGAGACAGAAGGAGAGAACACATGGAGACATTAGAACAAGGGACACTTGGAAAAGAGGAATAAAGTGGGCACTTCTGACAAAAATAGAATGGAGAATTTCATCATTTTCTCAGAGAGACAGTGAGCCCTCCTAGTAATATTTACGCATATTTACTTCAGAGACATTGTGTGTAACAACTCAGACTCACAGACAATATTTTATCCATAAACAGAGAAGCCAAAAAAGTTTCTTCTGCACTTGAGCCTTTGATGGTCTACCAAGGAAAAGTTACCCAACAATTCAAACACATATGTTGGATCCTGACTGAAACCCCATCAACACTCTCCCTTTACAAAACAAAATCCCTAAACAACAAACACAGACCTCACCTCATGGAATCCTGTAACTCATTTCGTTCTGGTCCTTGTACTTTTCCTTGTGTTTTTCACTCTCTCCTTCTCTCTCAGACAACACACACTCACACACGGAAACTTTCTATCACTACTGTAGAGCTGTTGTTCAGCTAACTGTGCAGAGACGGCACCATTGGCTCTCTGCACTCAAAACACCCACAGCCAATCTCCTGCATAAGCCAATCATGGCCCACCGTCCACCTGTCACTCAAAAGTCACCCCCTGGTGAGTCAAGCGTGACAGAGGGCCGGTGGGGAGGATGGGACCACACTAGGGGGGAGGGGGTTAGGGGGCACGGGAGGCGGAGAGAGGGTTCCGCTGCATTAACCCCAGTGCCACTGTCGCCAATCACAGATTAGCACCGAGTCATCCTTGCACTTTATAGCCTCTTGCTCTCTTATAATGTCATGGTTGGTCATAAAACGTCTGCATAACCTTTGCTTTGATACCAGAGTCCAGTGTAAAATGTATACTTGCACTAAGCCCAGCTTCAGAAGACAGATATTATACAGTCACTAAAAGAGATATCACACTTAAAATAATTTCCAAAAACTGATCCATAAATTCACTTGTTACTGTAAGATTAAGCAGTAATAAGGATAATATAATGTGAAGATGATCTAAATTAGCAGGTAACTTGCAGTAACAACATATGTGTGAAAGAATGGCTTGTGGCTGGGAGATGAACTATGACGCTGTAACAATGAGTACTCAATCATTGCCTGTGAAAAGGTGCCTTATGGACAGCAATCCCGCCGAGCAGCACCATACTGCTCGCTATTCTGAGTTAATGGCCTGAAGATAAATGGCAGGTCTGGGACACCTGAGCCTGGCCATACCCCCTCTGGGTGGCTCCGCCCTTACCCTCATATCCTCAAAGGGTCAGACCCCATTGGCAAGGAGAGGAAACTACTTCCAAAAATAAGTAATCATCTATGGTGTTTGAGTCATAATGGAAGGCACTGGAAAAGTGTATTGACATTTTAAAAGGGTGAAATTCATATTCTAAAATAATTAACTGATTAGGGGTGGACATGAAACTGTGATAGATGATATATCACAAAGAAATAATCCTCAATATATTACAATATCTGTGACTGAAGAAGGAAAAGAACATTTAAGAGAAGGAGCTTGCAGTTAATGTATGATGTATATTAACAGTACATTTGTTTTACAGGAAATTACAATGTTTATTTGTCCAGCAACTACAAATACATGCACATCACGAAAAGCCTACATCTGCAAACACTTCCTCTCATAAGTAACACCACTATATATGATCTTCTCATACAAACACATCAAATCAGTGAAAAAATGATTCATGTCCTTTGCACTGCACTGATTATCCATCTCTCCTTCACTGAGATGTTGTCTTGTGATAAGCAGAGCTTCAGAAAGAGCTTTAAGAGCACTGTGGTCTGTCCTACGTTTCAGATGAGCAGTGTCCGGGCCAGCCAGCGCAGTCATCGTGACAGGCCCTGTGCAAACATTGGCGCCGTTTGGACAAACACCCCTCCAGCGCAGGGTGGCAGAGTGCACCGAACCTCACAGTGAATTACACACACACACACAACACAAACTACTGTACAAACATATGGTGACACGTAGAAACTCATAAGACACTCACACAGGCATGAGGCTTTCTCCCACAAAAAACAATTCTCCTGCTATGAGGGTCCAAGTCCTCCTACACAAATGGGAACGTTTCCCAGAAACAATAGACACAGCCCAAATCTAGACAAAACTAAAGCCTCTATTTCTGTCTAGCTGAGGAAGACTTGAAATCAAATATGAGTCTGTCAACCAACTAGTGTACTGTTAGCACCCAGTGCAAATTCAATTTTGCATGCCGATGGTTCCTAGCAACAGCCTCTTCATGCGACTTGGCGAGTGAGAAAACGGACAAGAAGGTTCATTGTGGAATCCGATACAAACTTTGTGGTGCTGATGTGGTTAGCTATAGTGGTATCAATAGCTACACTGTCAGAGATGGCCGAGATGGCAGGCCAAATAAAGTGCCATGCATAACGACCAATGGGATGTATGCCTAGGTTGCTCAGGCAGCTGCTGTCCTCGAGGCTACCTCTCATCTTAACTCAATTTCACCTGATCCACTTTCCTCACTAGGTCATCTGAAGTTCACTTATGACCAAAAGGATTTTCTGTCAGCTCTGTGACAGCCAAACTTACTCCTGAATCGCCTGACAGCTGTCCATCTCAAAGTCACCCCTCAAAGGAAACACCACAGTTATTTATTTATGTAGCATCCACAGTAACCTGACTTGTTCATGTTAATATGACATATGGAGCTCTAAGCTGCTGCAGCGACAAGAGCAGCGTGTAGAGATAAGCTGCTGCCCTTTGCAGAGCAGAGGTAGATTGATGGCATTTGGCTGGCTGTGCTAAGACCTATGGAACATGAAGCAAGTTTCCTGTTCACATGGAGAAAAATAAAGAGCAAACAGAGTCACTTTACTCAAACTGAAATTTAAAATCAGGACGATTAGCAGACATTTGTTCCTTATAATAAAAACATCTGTGGTCTGAAAGTACTTTAATCAGAATGGGCCAGTGATTAGAGAGAGGGTGATGGTCGTACCATTATACATTCTAGGGTTGGGCAATGTCTGCGTAATTGGCATATGATGACGTCTACAGTGAAACATCATGATGAGCGATGACATTGTTGTTTATGAATTTGAAGCAGCGTGTTCCCACAGTATCTCCTGTTAACACCAACATACATCCCTGTGCCAGGTCTAAAAGCACCCTCGTCTCCGCACCACGTCTTCGTAATTTAGCTTTGGCCCACGGGAAAAGAAACACTGCTGCCACAAATTTAACTGAGTGTCTTGGGTTCACCTGACTGAGCTGGTTTGATAAGAAAATAATTAACAAGACATGGATGTTAGTGCACTCAGCAAATACGATTTTTTATGAACCTTACTTTGTACTTCCAACTGTACCAAGCACTTTTAAATGGTAAATACATCAAATATTCCGTTAGTGTATATGTTTAAAAACTACATCTGCTCTAGAATGGAAAGCTGGAGAGTACTTGATTTGTCCAGATTGCTCAATTTAAATGCTGCTTTAATCACTGCTGGTTATCAGGATTAACTGCATAAGAGTACATTAATTAGATCAGTGTGTTCAAACACAATCGCTTCCAAGTGTTTTGTTTTGCACACATTTTAAAAAGTGTCATCCAGAGTACTTGCCTCAGGCACAAACGCAGCGAGGAAGGCACCGAGTACATCCAACTCAACTAAACATAGCATGGATGTATTCATACTGAAGACCCAGTTCATACACTGTTAATACAATAAATAATATGGGCTGGAAAATGGAAAGCTATCCTAAAGTCGACCTCCGAAACTCCCTTCTGCTATTGCCACAGCTTCCTTCTTGCCACCAAAGTGCGTGTTGCCAATTTCATGAACCTCTTAAGAATCCTCTGTGAGAATTGTGTTTCATTTTGTGTTCATAAACCCTTCATTTTGAATGAGTCATTTATTTATGTCATCTATCGTGATATAAAGTAGAACAGACTTCTTCTATACATCTGTGGAACAGACAAGAGGTCTTTATTCCTGGACAGAGTCAGAGGACTAGGGAGCACATTGTTTCTCCTTCCTCATTGTTTTGGAGGATTAGCACTAATGACCCTTTAAATGAGCCTTTACTGTACTCATCATGGTTAAGCTGGGGGAATAATATTGGGGAGGGATGGGAGGAACGTAAAATGCCCAGGGGTTCAAAGGACTGGAACAAAAAGGCCACTATGGAGTTTTTAGACACACAGCTGCCAGATACATAAAAGATAGGCAATTTTCAGATTAATGGCCATCAACACTAGGGACTTTTAGCACACCTCAACACCCTACTAATCTTTACTTTCATGACTAAAGTTTTTTTTTTCCCAACATTACTTGCAGAAAACAGCTCTTTCACTTACTCTCCTTTGGCACATGCAGCATTGCTCAGTGATTTGGTATGGCTGCACAGACAGCTGTGCTTTGTGCACCAAGCAAAGCTGAAAATAATAGAGTTGCTGCTTGTGTAACCATCCAGGGCAGTACTCTTTGGCTGGTTGGCAGTTGTGCCCTCCAGTTAGGGCCTCAAACCACACACCCTGCTGCACCCCGACCCTCCTCTGACCCGAGTGGTAATATGGCTTTGATGGTGGCTTGTTTAACCTAACCTCAGCAACCTGAGGCTACCCACACACAGGGGTTAAGAGGGTAAACTCTGAGGGAAGAAAAAATGAATGAAGGGGGGCTTAGTGCAGAGGTATAGAGGTAACAAAAGTCTTGAAAGGCCTGGACATGATTGGCCTGCATATTCATTTCAGAGGTTGCAAACAGGCTGCATCTGGCTGGGGTTCTGTTCAGTTCAGTGACTGCAGTGGCAGCCTATACATTTATCAGCTGTCACTGAAAAACAGCAGACACACTGAGAAAACACATAAGGGAATTTGTCTGCATAAAATACACCGACTGACAGCAATGAATCCATGCATCCTTTAAAGCAGCAGATTTGTCCTCTGATGTGTGTTAGCCCACAGACTTTGAATCTTGTTCAAGTTAACATGGAGACTTTGGAGGTGAAGGGGTTCAACTTTCCCAAACAAGATGCAAGTCAAACCCAAACCAGATGCTGATGTCCCGCTAAAGCAAATCAGTCATTCATAAAAGGGCCTTCCCATTAAGGACAATGGCCATTTCAAAGGATCTCAAATCCCCTCTTCTTGTCCATTCCATCTCTCTCGCTCCCTCTCTCACTCTCCCTCTATTTGCCCAGTCTATCTCCGAGGCAGCCACGTCACAGAGGACCAATGGCAAAGAGGGGAATTAAAGTCTGATGGCATAGTTTGAATTCTGTAGGCTTTTTTTTGTGCCTATAGGCTCAATGACTATCAGCAGTCAACAAAGACCCAAGGAAAAGGAACTCCATTCCACCATCAGAGAAAATAAAATTGACAGGTAGAGAAAGAGACAGTAGATGTTTTGTTGCATATTGATCTGAGACAAAGCAAACAAGATAGTCAGAGAACAACAATGCTGGATCAGTGACCAGTGACCAGTGACATTTTTCAGTGGAGGTTCCCTCTCCATTGCAGAGGGGGAAAATTATTATTGTGAGGCCTTAGATTAAGCTTTGTCCAAATATTTCTGTAATCCGAGGGAATTCAGCTGGTCTGCTGCCATGAGGACTGACGAGGGCTTTTTACACTGAGGAGGGCCTGTGTCAGGGTCCACTGTGCCCGGCAGGCCAAGGGCAGCACACTGTACCCACCAAGAGCTGCCCGTCAGCTACACTGAGCAGACTGAAGGAGAGCTCTGTCCCAGTGCACTCACTTGGCTGTGGGTATGCACCTGGAAAATGCTCAGACCTTGGTGTTTTCAGACTCTTAACGCCACTGATTTGTTTGACCAAAATGCCCAAATTGGTGCAGGATCTCTGACAGAATTCCAGTGAGAAAACCAAGCACAAGGCAGCGAGGAGAGATCACTGGCTCATTGTTCCAACATGTTTATGGCAACATGACTCTTAACCTTGACAGGTCCATTCAGAATCTTTGTTTCGTCCATGTTGCAACTATAAAACTTCAGATGTTCTCGCTAGAAATTATTCCAATCCACTGGTATGCGCTGTGCTTGGAGTACAACACAGGCCACTTTAATGAAGAAGAATGGCCTCAATTCAGTGAAATGTGAACCTGAAGTGAGTGCATTCACGGCTATTAGTTAAACCCCTCATGTTTCTCTCGGACCTGGTAAGAGACCCTTTGTAGTGCCAAGGCTGCCAGGCCACCCCATCAATATTATGGATGCATCTTAATGTATAATTAAATAAATCCTGGTCCAAAAGACTTCAAAGTGGGAATGGCTTGCGGGCCACCAGGTGGTCTGTTGGTAATCGTGAGGGGGTTTTGGGAACCCTAAGAGGGAAATGATTAAAAAACATACAAGGTCATTTCAGAAATGGGGAAAGCTGCCTGTATTTATTTGTGTATGTGTGTGCACATGTGTGCTCCTGTCCTAAAAGTGGTGTGTATATAGGTGTTTATGTCCATAACAAAGGACACCCTCTGTTAGAGTCTGTATATCTAAGCAAGAGCCTCATGCTGCTAATTCTGACAAATTGGGCTTAGTGTTGGTCTGGAGGACTGGTATCACTCACATAGGGCTGAGTGATATGGCCTTAAAGTAATACCACAATATATTTGTGGCTGTAGGGATGACAATTAGTCCTACCACAAAATATCAAAATTCTATTCATTTCTGCCCCCATCAAAATCATCAGGCAAACATCAACACAAAAAATTGCTAAAAATGAACATCGAAAAATGATCCCTAATGTTTTTCCGTAGTTTTCCTTTGAACTGTACTGCTCTTCCAGGAGACTTATGTGAGGCTCAATTTTACAAGTGGAAAAGCAGATTCACCATTCAAGAAGGTAAGGAAAAGGGTGAGAGAAGGAGAGGTGAGGGAGGGGTCAAAGAATGAATGAAAGGGAAACCACTCCTTGGATTTATAGCGTGATATGAAAACATGGAATCACAATCAGAGGATCAGCAGCCACAGTTATATGATATGAGCCCAAAGCAAGCGCTTTCTTGTTAAATCTATTTTAAGCTATGAATGGAAACCATTAGTGATAGACGACCTCAAGATGGATAAAATACAGCACATTAATATTCCTCTAGCCATTTTCTTGTCAAAAGCCACACTCCCATCAGAAACACTCTATCAGACTGCGAGCGCTCCAGAGAAAGTCGGAGCGAGAGAGAGAGAGGAGAACGTATTGCTCGCTCACGGGTGGCTTTCTTGTCTCTTTGACTCGTCAAATATACCCCAGATAAATTATTCCTTTTACCACAAAAGAGAGCACTGGCAAATTGCTTCAATGGGTTTCCACTGAGGTAATTGTCAAGAATAAAGCGATTGACTTCTTTTCCATGAAATCAGCAGCATGGTGGCACAGAGAAGGAAGGAGAGACAGAGGGAAAGAGAGAGCGAGAGAAAGTAAATGCGCCAAGTCTGAAGGATTTGCTTCTGTTAAAGATCGGCAGCTTCCCAAGTTCAATGACCCTGTAATGTTCACCGATTACTTAAGTATGAAGTGTGAACCCTCTTTCTTGCATATTGTGGACATTGACAAGTACAAAAAAGTCTTGTGTCGTTGACTTTGACTACAACTAGAGACAGAACTAATATTACTGTGAAATTAAGATGTTTCGCTCTATAGGCATTGATTACTAAATAACAAAAAAGACCAGTTGAGCACAAAACTCCTGAATAACGTGTTGACTTAATTTAGGAACGATAAGGTAGCAACATGTTTCACATAACAAATTGAGCTTTACTTTTCACCATCTGTGTTTTTGTTGGTCTGTCATTACAATAAAAACAGAGTTCTCGTCACTCATAATACAGACAGAAGAGAATTATGTCAATGTCAATACAGACAGATGTGTTTATAGTAGCAAAAACAAGGGGGGAAAAAGGCAAACCGAACATCCTGGATTAAAACTGAGCAAGTATTTTGCCTTTCTGGGAACAAGTAAGCCTTGAAAATCACATTTATGACAAATCCAAACCGACAGACAATTAGACGACTGTACGCACCTGAAATAAACACAAAGTTTAGCAGCTGCTCTGACTGTGAAGATGATCTACATGTTTCTAAATCAACCAATAATATACCCAACAACAAATTCACTGTCACCATTAACTTTGTTTAGATTAAGCTGCTAATGCTAGAATTTAGAAAACTAATAATAATACTATCTGGATGGTGCTCGATGATGCTTGCTGCAAAGACCAGACAGACCCAGTTGCCAATGATTTCGTTTCCATCTCTGCAGCACCATAGTAGTTCATTATAGTGCTGTTTTGTCACACATTTGCCTTTATTAAAAAATTACAGCTTCTGCAATCTGGATATTGCACTTGGACATATTTCAGTTTTGATAGTATTTTGATAAAACAAAAACAAAACAAAACAAATCAATTTGGAGTAGCAATCAATAAAACGAGAAAACAAAAAGGAAGATTCCTCAAGGTGAGGTGGTGGCTGATCTGACAGTAAACCCCAGTTAAATGTAGTGCTGCTGCTAGTGCATGAAACGAAACACCCCTAAAATGTGGAACATGTGTAGGCATATTCTCTGGGAACCGTAGACAAACATAGACCATGAGAACCAGCCTGCGTGACCCTGGACGCCATAAACAAACTCAATGGCTGTGACACACCAACATGATACTACTCATAAAAACCCATTTGTCCGATTGCACCTGTGCCTGTTCAGCACTCCCTTCTCTCCAGGCCTGTGGGCATATATGCGCGTGTGAATCTGGATATCATGTACTCTGTGTGCGTTAGTCACTGGGCACAAGTCACTCACTTAAACAGCCACAGTGAGAATCAGTCAGACTCGAACACAGACAGACACGTAACCTGTAATTTGTACACAGGGGAGCTCTCCTTTCCATTGCCTCTGGCTCAGTGTGTGGCTTTCCAAACCATGCAGTAACGTCATTTGTAATTTAATTAACTTTATCCTGCCTGGCAAAAAAAATCCATCTTAGAGCAGTGTCAAATATCTAAAATATGATATCTACTGAAAGATTACTTAATTTACAAAGCATAAAAGCAGGACGCTTACCCCTCCAAATGCTGCCATTCCTATACATTTGAGCCAAAGTTGGAGGAATGCAGGCAACACATCATCCCAACATGTTCAAGAGACACCAGCCAAACTCAGCTGAACTTGCCGCGGGCAATTCAAGTAAAGCGAAGCGAAGATAATGCGTGTCATGCAATGCTGGACCTCGTCAGTGTAAACAAAGTTGCTCAACCTTTAATACTACAACTGTTCAAAATATCCAGCATCCACATGGCAAAGTCAGGCTGTTAAAGTAAGGGCAAACACAACCAGAGGCTCCAAGTAGCACATGGCCAAGTCCACACTTATAAAGTGCTTGTGCATGCACACACACACATATGCACACACGGGCAGAGGAGGGGAGTGCTGGCAGAGGCTGAATGTGTTTGCCCGCTCCAGGGGAGAAGGAAAGAAAGGGAGCAGAAGAGCTGAAACAAACGCATGCTGGCTTCTATTAGTCGAGCTGTGGAGCGGGATAGAGGGGTGAGGAAATGTATTCATTCCTTCTGCCCCCCTCTCTATCCATTCCCATCCATCCAACCCTCCTACCCCATTATCTCCATTCTGGAAAGGCGGCGGATGAAAGGGACAACCCCCCAGTGGCAGCACTTCTCCCTCCAAACTTACGCCGACGCATTCTGACGGCTGCTTAATTGTACGTGATACAGGCAGGGCCCTTTCTCTTTCAAATCTAAAACAGATTGCTTCTCCCTGGGGAGGGGATTATTGGACAAGTAGAGATGACAAAGCAGGGACAGTGCAGCCCTCTGGGGGGTGGAGGACAGAGGGGGGTAAGCTTGTGGATAGTGTGTGTGTGTGTGTGTGTGTATACACGTTTTTCTATGTTTTTCTTTTGTACATGCCTGTGTCACGAGAAGATTATGTTTTTGTCCATGTGTTTCAAATGTGCGCACGTGTGGGTGACAACCAACAACGCGTGTGCAAGATCAAGCCTCTGATCACAACAAGATCTTTGTGTCAGTGTGTCTTCACACTTTCTTCCCCTCTTTATCACATGTTCACACCTCCCTTTCTCTTATCTTGGCCTCTTCTACTTTATCCCTCTTCCACTTCCCCCTCTGTGTCTCTCTTGACCCAGCTATCCCTTCCTCCCTCTTTAAGTCCATGCTGCATCTATGTGCAGTGACATTTGAACAAAGGGAGCTTTGGACAACACAGGAAAAGCATTAAAAACATCTTTCTCTCATTCAGTGGCTAAAAGTGCACATTAACAAATAAAGCCTCACAGCAATCCTGCATCTTCTCCCTATTCATTCTTCAGACAAAACTCCAAGAACCTGGTCAGGGGTCATTCCCGGCTGTTGCATAGCTGAACCAGAAATGCATGAAACACATATTCACAAAACAGATATTCTCTTTCCAACTAGTCGTCAGGCCAGAGCCTCAAGGTAGACAAGGGGAGCAATGCAGAACACAAAATTTAAAGCGTGGAATATAGTTCTGGTTTGCAGCTCTCTTTAACACTTGCAAGCACTAAACTGAAGTTTGAGAATCAGGCATTCCTGCCAATGATGAGCTGAATGTGATGTTTGCATGACCTGACCTTTACTGCTCAAATGAGAGGCTGAACAAACACATGGGGGTGCTATTGTGAGCGACCCAATACCCCAAAAATAGATCTATGCTGTGTGCTTGTGCATCCACATATGCATGGCATATTTCCCCGGAGATATGTCCACAAAAGTCAAGGACATGTTTAAGTGCAGTGAAGCCCCATGGAAATGTTTGATCAGTTAGGACAACAAAGGAACCGAGAAAGTGGCTGACTCATCTAAAGATAGACTTTCTAGATCCCACATAAATAAAAGCATGCCAAATGCTCACTGTTCAAATACTGGTCATTTGCAGTGATAGGACTGTGCAATCTACTCGAGCGCTACTATGCAATCAGGATAGTACAAGGAACACTATCATTAAGCTGAAGAGATAAACAAGTGCCGGAGGAGAGGGTGGTTTAGGAAATCTTTTCTTAACATGCTCGCACACAAGAGAACACACACAAACTACAGTTGTATAGAATATTTTTCAGAGAGATGAATCATCAGAGGAACCAACTAAAAAGCAAAGATGTTTTTGAATAATTCAGTAAGAGCATTTATTTAATCGTCAGCCAGATTAAATGATTAGGTGCAGTTTGATCAAACAAATATTCATGGTACTTTGGGAAACCCATAACTTTCAAGCTCCAGTTTTATCAACATCTCAACTCTTTTTTTTTTTTTTTTTTTTTTAAAATTGGGTTACTCTTAAAAAGGGAGAATCTGTAAGGCTTTCAATTATACTGCTACCAAGAGAAACCCATAATGACAGAATTCATAAATGCGACTGCTGTCACTGTGGGGACAAGTTGAGAAAGCACAATGCAGCGTGATAACAGTGCGACTCTGCTGAGATGAAATTATAGTGCTGACTTGTGAGGAAGAAGACGAAGACGATGCAGAAGAACAGGGCAGGTTTATTTGTGGAGTCCATGAGAAAGAGAGAATGGAAAAGGTTAAATATTTCCACCACTCACACATACTAGTATCTTTAAAGAAATGCAGTACTTTAGACAGGTATAGCACATACATATAATATATTTTTCAAATTTTCAACAACAATCAGTCTGATATGCGTGTGTTTGATGTTGTTTATCAGTCAGCATGTATGAAGTCATGCAAGATTTCTGGGAAGTCTGATTCACTGTAACTGACGCACACGCACGCACACGCAACACACGCAACACACACACGCAACCACACACACACACACACACACACACACACTTACACTTACACTTAGACTGAAAAGCACAGCTAATACCTCTTCCTTTTTCCTTACACTTAATCACTCACCTTTCTTATCAGAAGAATGAGTTACTTAAGTTACAGCTTTCACATGCACACACACACACCAAAGCAGATTCGACTGATGGCAGAGCTGCTACTGAAACAACGTTTGTCTTGGCAAGCGTCTGCCCCCCAGAACCTAATTATTTGCAGCAGCTGCTCATGCTCTTGTTTGTAGCACAGTGAAGCTAAACAGTTTAAAGGATCTCCCTTCTCTTCTGAGCTGGCAGTGAATACTGCATTTTTTTTTTAAACACGCCAAAGCAGCTTTGCTATGCTCTGAGTAAGATAATCAGAAATTAAATCTTGACGCTGCCGGGGTGAAACTGAAGTGAAGGGAAGATTTATGGATCAGTCTCTTCAATACTGAAGGTTGAGTTCTCTTTATTGCTTTAACTTCCTTAGTAACACAAATTGGCACTGCCAGGATACTGAAATGTAAGCCAGGCTGCTACATTCTTTGCTAATTGTGCCTGGTACAAACAATCTGCTTTGAAGGGGACTGCAGCATAATTTTGCCGCTTAGGAAACTAACTCAGAAGGATAAATTCTCTAATATTTTTGGTGAACACATGAATTGAATACACAGGAACAGAGTCCCAAGTCACTCATTTGTACCATGAAATAGATGAACTTTAAAGTCCCATTACTCATCAGGGAGAATAAAACCTATTTTAAGACAACAGTGTTTCGATGTTTTAGAGCATGTAGATTTTTTTTCTTTTGTGATGTGCAGAAAACACATCCATGACTCAATACCTCCCAATAAAAGTTCTAAAAACGTAGAAATCAACAGATAAAGTTCTAAATAAAAAACAACCTTTCAACTGTTTCCCTAATTGATCTTCCCACATGACCAAATGTTGTACCAAGGTCTTGACTGGCCTTAAAGCAGCAGTCATCACAACCTAATGGTGGTTGTGTTAAATACTTAAAGTAACAAACAGGAAGTGTAGCTACGGCTGGTTTACCAAGGTAAACAGAAATTCACACAACAGCAGCTTTCACCCATACAACCTCTTCTCAGCCCGGCTGCTGTCCACGCAGTCTTTCACAGCTGCACAATCTCCATTTGCAAACACCTCATACACACACATACAGACAGACACACACACAGTGCCTGGAGCTAGGCATAAATACTACACATCATATTCCCACTCCACTGGCAAGTTTTCCTTCTCACTTGACTTGAGTTAAATAGCTGAAGTGAGGTGTACATTCTCTGAGTCTCTGCCTCTCTACTTAGCTCTGACAGTTTGTCCGGAAAGCGCTCTTCAGCAGCTCATCCATTTAGCGTATACTGACATGATCTGCCAGAGGTGCACTCCGAATAAGATTTATGAAACAACTTATCTGGGCTGAAGTGAGGGAATGTTAAATGCCACACTGAGTTTTGGGAATGTAGAAAAATTGTTCTTTAACTTCCTACTAGATGAGCTGACAGAGTTGAATAGAAAACAATTTATCTTCAGGAATAAAGTTATATAAACTTATAAACCCTTGTCCCTATTATAACCCATAGGATGCCCCCACTGACATTGCTCATTATGCAGCACATTTATTTTTAAGTGACAGCAAGCTTTTTCAAATCTACAGTAGCTTCCTTTCACTTTCAAATATCTGGCATTCAGGAAACTACAAATTAACAGATGGGTGCTTATGGAATTGGGGGGGGGGAAAAGATGACATTAATGGAATGTGCTGCCTTCTAATCCTTTGAGACGGAGGAATTTGCGACGGAGGGAATTCCTGTCATTCAGGGGGAAAACTATGAAGTCGGGCACACACAGAGCTGCTGTACAGGCAACACAGATTTACTGCACTTGTGGACTCCCACTCGTGACTGCATGCTGCATCAGAAATGTACTGCAAACTGGACAAACTAACAGACACAGCAGAAGCTAAAGCAGAAGAAAATAGAAAAAAAAACATTGTGAGAAAGTTAAGTACCTGAAAGGCAGGAGAGCAGAGTGCTGGCTGAGTGAGAGGGAAGGCTAGGATTCCTCTCTGTGTTTTCCTCTCCTGTTTCTTCTCCGGGTCTCCCTCCGCTCATAGAGGGGTTTGTGTCTTGGTCTCGGGATTGTTGGGTTGAAGAGTAAGGGGGGACCACACAGCTCCTGGAAGACAACCTCTCTCCTCTAATCCCCTCTCCGATGTGATGACACTCTCTAACCTCGACCATCTGTTGAAACACATCCCGGAGCAGTCAGCACCGTGCTGTGTCAAGAACCCCACTCCCCTGCCCAATCACAGACCGGCTGCTGGGTGGCTCCTTGCTGCCAGGAGGCAGGGACAAGGACACAGCTCACAGCTCAGTGCTGAGGGGGAGACACACACACACACACACACACACACACACACACACACGCATGCAGTCACACACACATACGCACGCAGTCACACACTCACACAGACACTCTACGAGATGGAAGCAAGAAAACCCCCAGTCATCGTAACCCGAGAGGTAGAGTAGGAGGAAGGGACAGGGAGAGTGAGAGGAGTGGAAAGAGAAGGAATGGGAGGGGAGAGAGAGCAGAGAGAGAGCAGAGAGAGAGAGAG
>OMLP01003638.1:2932-19884 GCA_900302685.1 Spondyliosoma cantharus | reverse complement strand
CATTTAAGTGGCAAAAAACGGAGACCGATAAGATGGAGATAAAGTATTCTTGTGCTTTATAATAGTACTTAACAATTCGTACAAGCCTCAGGCTAAAAATTCTCTCACTCACACACACACACACACACCCTATGTCCCTGACCCCTTTCCTTCCATCCCTCACCCTGCAGCCACAGAGTATGTGGTCTAAAGAATCAAACTAAAAAGCAATAAAAAATGTGTATGGGCTCTGTGGTGGGAATGCTGTTGGCACTAAACTGTTACATCTCCAGGCACAGAAGCACAGGCAGCAGCTCTCACACCTTTGTGCGATAAATCCTTACAGTCCTTCGGCTGCATTCCTGCCCTTCACCACCTATTGCCTTAAGTTAAAAGGAGGGCAGAGGGGAAGGCACTAAAATTACAAAGCTAAGGAAAGAGTAAGCTAGAAAGAGAAAGAAAAGGAAAAGAAGGAAAGATAAGAAGGGTGTGGGTTTACGGCTAGATGGCAGCAGACTGATAAAGCAAACCTTTACAGCTTACTATCAACCCTCCGACATTAACACCATTACCAGTGCATTTCCTAAATGAATCAACCAATTTTGGGGCCATTCATGCAAAACACAGTGAACATTAGGTGAGAAAGGCTGTCACATTAATCATTTTGCTGAACCACTGTCCTACTCACTGATGCATTAAAAAAGGATTACAAGACCCTGATGATATTCAGGAGCAACTTCAAAGGCAAACCCTAATGAGTTAATACCCATTCGATATCTGACAGCATCACAATGAGTTAATCAGAGGTGTGAAACTGCAAAGAAAGACTTCTAAGTGGTTCATTTACATTCTGTAAGCAGCCTCTGTTTCAAGTCATCCTTTGATAGACACCGTTAAGTTCAAACAGGTTTACAGAGAGTTCTTAATGAAGACTCTGATTGCCCATCTCCAACTGTCCTTTAATCAATGATACTTTTAAGAAGATCACTTCCTTTTTCCTAAAGAACAATCTTCAACTCTGCTTGTTGTATCCTAAAGTTATTTGCATGTAGCTTGACCCAACTAGTAAACTTTCCTATGCTGCAATAGTGCTCAGATATCTCATGTGTAACAGATTTCCATTTTAATTTGATTGCACCACACACAAACACCAAAGACTGCCACTTTTTTCAGTGGGTGCTCCCAGTTATATTCCCCTCAGGTTTACATATCAGGATATTGGATTAAACCAAAAAAAGCCTATTTTCACTGGGGACACGTGAAACTTTCCCCAGCTTGGACTGATGTTTGAAACAGGGGCAGCGGCAAGAGAGAAAAAAGGGCCTTAGGGGGAAAAGAGCTCAAATTAGATTAACTAAATTCACAAAGACTGTCCCCAGCCCCTCCTGCATGGCTACACATACCCTAACCCACACCTCCAACCCCAGCCCCCATTCTCACGGCCGAGAGGTTTCAAAAGGGCCTTCAGGCAGGCCAGGGGCGACCAAATCCCTGTGCTCTTTACTGGATTAAAGATGGCTGCCCCACTGAGGGAGAGGGGCTGTTTTTTCATAAGCTGAGCACATCTGTAAACATCATGAATCCATCCAGACAGAAAGGTTATCAGACAGAGTTTCCACAAGGAATATATAGACAGCATTCTCCACACCAAGTGCTCACCTAGAAACCAAACTTCCAAGTTGTAGAAACTGGTTCCCAACACACATCATCCATTTTGCATGACCACTCTTAATCTCCATTTTCTCTTCCACTGATGGAAACAACAGCAACAAAAAAGCAAGGGTGGAGGGAGGTCTATAAAATGGCCTCATTTTATGAATGACTGAATGACCTGCAGGGGGGCCAGTGGTTCTCTGGTAACCCCCATTCACCCTCCTTCTCTCCAAACTCACCAAGCCCATGGTGGGTATCTAACACAGAAATCAGCAGTACAATGACTAGTTTTGCTTTACTCTAGACTTCTGCATCCCTATACAGTAGAACATCATACTCTTGTCCAAACTTTACCTTTAATCTTGGCCCTCTTCAGACCTCAAACTTACTTCCCCCTTTTTCCTTCCAGTTTCCAACCATCAGTTGGGTCTGCAGGTGCAGGCAGAGGCCAGTGTTGGGGGGCTATTCGGTTCACTAGCCCCATTCTCTATGGCTGAATGAGATACATAGGGGTGTCATAGCTGTGCCAGTTTAGACGACTGGAGCTGAGGCTGGGGGATACAGCAAGGATGGGGAGGAAGGACATCGTCTTGCACTAGACTGCATTTTAAATGTCAAGCACATGGCTACTGCCATACTAGCATTCTTCTGTAATGCAATGCTGCAGACTCATGCCAGATGACTGCTGGCTAACTTAGTACTGAATCTGTCAGGTTCTTAAGATCCCTCCGAGTCGGATGTAAGACACTGGAGAAACTAAATACATCAACTACCCACAACTAATTAATACTTTGGGAGGCGGGCTTATGGCGACATTAGAGAAGACAAAACTGTTTTCAATAAACCCAGGTGTGGTTAAATTTGTAAAGTAAGGTACTCCATTGGTGGTGTTCTTTCTACATACTACATATACTTTGGTCCTGCTGGTTCCCAGGACCACTTACACTTCAGGGGGTTGAATCAGTGTCATCTTAAGTTCATGCCAAAGAGGCACAGCTGAGAACTGGGGATGACTGGGATACAGCAGGAGAGCAGGAGCAGGACACGCACAGTTGGTCATGAATGTACAGGGCTAGGAGGAGAAATGAAAGGCAGGAGAAAGGGAGGACAGAGGGGAGGCAGGAATACAGTAGGGACAGAGGGGCAGCAGGGGTAAAGAAAAAATAGCGCAAGAGAAAGTGGGGAATGGAGGAGGAGGCAGGCTTCTGTGGTTCAGTGACAGCTGAACATGCAGCACAGGCATGTTGTCGGAGCTCTCCTCACGCCACCCCTCCTGCTGTGCCATGCATGTGCCCTTGTACTATATGTATGTGACTTAACATGCATGAAAACCCACACATACATGCAGACAACAGTGGCAATATCCTGAATAAATCCCAGTCACAATAACATTTTTTACACCCAGAGTAAACTTACACTTTCATACGTTTACCGAGTTAGCATCATGGTATACTCAGGGTATATTTGGATTAAGCTCAATTATATTAACAGTGTGTTACTTGTTACTTTCAACAACATCTTACTTACTTTTTTTTTTTTAAACAGCATAATTGAGCTTTTACCCTCATCGTGGTACTCACAATTATAAGTTATTGTGTGGATGTAAACATGCTTTGTATGTGTGAAACACTCAATTTATATGTATTACACAAAACATTAAATAACAATATATCACAAGGTTTGTTTTTTTTTTTATTCAAAAGGTTGCCAATCATTGTTGCAATAAACACCAAGGCTGACACGCATTCTTGAAAGACCCCACTGTCAAGCAGCTAACAGGTAGTGCTGCAAACAATGGGAACAGACTAACACACAATGAACCCATTAACAGTAACCTGAGATCAAGTGTAAGGTAATGATGATAGGATTTAGAGGTCTGCTAATAATGACATCCACCAACAGACTTCAGTCAGATGCCAGATGTGCCATCAGCTCTGTAGCAAATACCTACATGATGGTCAATCACAGCCATGAACCATCAGTGTAAAAGCCAGTTCCGCTTAAATAGAAGATAATATTGCATGTTGATAACATAATCTAATCTTCACGTCTTTGACCGCTAAAGTATTACCCTAAAAGTTCAAAGCAGTTTGCAGTATTTATCTTTTTCATAAAGCAGTATTTATCTTTTAACATAAAGCACAAGTGAATATCCTTCATTAAAAGCAATTGTTTCCATAAGCCATACTGTCTTTATGTCCCAATCACACATGTTGTTCTCTCAGCGTCCCCAAAATACAGTTGACTTGATCCTTCTGCTGATCATTTGTGATCTGAAGAAAATTCTGAAGAAAATTTCCATACATAATATCAAATGACAGGTTGTACGTTTGGTAATGATAAACAGGTGCAAATACTTACTTACTTCCACAGATCTAGTTCAAAAGGAATGTAGACTATATTGGATAATTCTTGGCATGAAAAAAAAGGTAAATGCGTCCAGATTTCCAAATAACAACAACTGTCAGCACAGACTTTGATTCCTTGGCCTTTGCAAGATGTCAAAGGCACTTGAGAACACAGAGAGACTCTCCCTATTAAACCCTTTAGACACTATGTGGCAAAGACAGGGCCTCATATCTTCCAAAACCATGGACAGATCAGTTTATCAAATCCAAAATCAACAAACATTTCCAAACTATGTTGCCTTGAACACAGTGACAACAAACCTCTTAGTCATTTTTCAAACTTAGAATATGTTTCACGGAAAGAGTAATGATAAATCCAACGATAGTGGATAGAAAAACTCATGTAGAAATCTGATAGACCACCCAGGGAGCCATCTTAAAGATGGATTAGGACCTTCCAAAAACTTCTACACAAGTTGGGAAAAGATAGTAAGAGAATCCAATCCTATCATTCCCCTTATCTAGTGGTTCACAGAATGACGGGAATGATTTGGGATAGCCTTAAGGTTCAGTAAATGGATAGATGGCTGGGATATGAGATAGATACAACAGGCAGATACCGATTGTTTTCCCTGGTCCAAGGAAGAAGATGAAAGACATTCAGACTTAAGACAATGGTGGTCATGTAGTGGTCAGGTTCCACAAACAAAGCCCCAGGGATCAGACTTCAATACAACTGAATTCCACTTTTTGAATTGTAAAAGATGTTCGTGCTTTTCGTCACTGTAAGACAAGAGTAGTACAGGTGAGCACAACGCTAGCATCGGTGGGGGGTTAGAAGATCAGGAAGATCAACTGCAGTAATGGGGTTTTTAAAATGAATAAAATGCCATGCTTTGTAAAACTGGGCCTTGTCTGTGGACAGTACCCTGACCATCTGTCATTTTATAACAGTAGAAGTGGCACAAAAGTGGGTTATGAAACATTGATGGGCAGCTCGATAAGAAAAAGATTCAAAAATTCAAAAAATCTAACAGCCTGTCTTTCCACTTGGACCAAAATATGACTCACAGTGAGTGCAAAATTCAGCAAATGAAAATCTTTTCTAAGGCCTTGAATTCAAGGCAATTTTCTTGCAATTCTTGCTCTTTAAAGTTGGGTTTACAACAGTCACCACACAGTTATGCCCTGCTTTTCTTTCTTCTTTTTCTAGGACAACAGCATTTGGTGTGTGATTGGTGCTAAAACTGAGCCTGGACACTTTTTCTCAAAAAGTCTTTTACACAAGTTGGAATCTCTCATTAAATACACAATATATTTCTCTCCCTCTCTCGCTCTCTTGTTCATGGCCTGGTTCTTTGTATTTATAGTACTGGCCAAGCAATTCAAAGAAAATGCATTATTTTTAATGCAAATAGCATCTGCTGGATTAAACTTTTTTTTTACCAATTACTCAGTTTACTGAATGTGCCTACATTGATTAACTCATTTAACCTTCACAAAAGTGCTCTATATCTCTGAAAGTGTCTAAGTAGTTAGATTAAAAAGAAGAGATGGGATTTTGTGCACAGACTTTAAGGAATTCACTCGCTCAGTCCAAACCTGAATATGAACTCTTTGTCTGGAAATATCAATAAGCCAAACATATATTTAATCTCAACAAAGAATGTGTTTTTGCATCCAAAAAAGATTTATTAAAGATAAAGGAATAAAGACATTGGTAAAGCATATCATTGACCCTGCGAGGAGAGTTCCACTGTAGCCACAAATCAACAGTCTCCACACCACTAAACAATAATGCATTCAACAAATAATCATTTCCCTTCATACCCTCGGACTCCGCAGACTCCACTCAGTCTCTTGGGTCACAGAAGAATCTGCTCCAAAAGTGTTTGTTTACACTGATATTCTCTGCGGAAAACAGGCCAACTCTTTGTTAACTTCTGAAAAAAGACCCCCAAAAGACATTGAGAGAAGGCAGTAATTGTTGTCATAAAGCCAGTGTCCAGCTCCTTCCTGTCTCAGAGGAGCTTTGGGAAGTCTCATTCTCGCCGAGTGGTGCTCCGTTTCCGGAAGCCTGACTAATCCTCTCAGGCGAGAAGGTGAAAGGCAGGGACAAGGAGAAAGGGGGAAAAGCTGTACGTGGGAAGGAGGGCCTATGTGCACTACAACATTCAAAATGCCTGCTTGAAAATAATCCCATAAAGCATGCCGCTAGTGGCCTGTTGAGAGGGAGAATTAGGATTTGCGTGGAGCAGATAGGCCATTCAATTATCCCCTAAGAGGCCCTTAACTGTCCGCAGGCCACGATAAGGACCGAATTTTTCATTTGTCAGCGGAATGTGGCAAGAACAAGAGAGATCAGGTTAGCGCATTCATAACATGTTGACATATAGTCACTTAATGATACATAACAGCTCCAGTGAATGCCGTGGTTCTGTTCTTAACAGTCACCCGAAAAAAAAAGTGCAACAATTAGTCCATCATATGAAAATCAAGTATTTTGATAATCGAAAAATCGTTTCTTCAATCAAAAATGACTCTGCTTCTTAAATGTATGGATGTGCTGAATTGTTATGCCATAGATAGTAAATCTTGATACTATCTTTAATGAAGATGAGAATTGAGATGAGAAGATGAGAAGAATTGTGAAAACAATTGGCAGATTAAATCAACAATTTAAATCATCGTTAGTTGCAATCTTTAACAAGCAAGCCAAATCCCAAATAATGAGGCCCAAGCAACTAAACTGGCAAGTTTATAACATCAACTACAGCTATGGTGCCCACATGGAACACTTGGTACTCACAAGGGTTTAATTGGAATACAAACTGTGTTTTCTGTGCCCAGTAAGATGAAAACACAGGGATGTGGCTACAGCTTTTAACAGGGTGTTGGTTGGGTTCCTGGGCGAGCGGAAGCACTGTGGCTCCATGTGATTTGTGATTCGCACGCGGGAGGGAGTAGAGGCCTTTTAATCTGTGCCCTAGACTCCGCTTCCTCTCTCTAGGAGAAAATCAGCTACATAAACGACTCACCACTGCACAACTGCACAACCACTGCGATGTTTATGACCTAGTGAAGGGCCACACAGAGCAGAAGGGTTGTTTATATGAGAATAGGTACAAGAGCAGGACCCTCCCCTTCTCTAAGCTTCCTCATCCAGCCTCTTTTATATCCACAGGCCCTCTCATCAACCACACTCTGTATCCATTTCAACTCTCTCTACCTTCCATCTATTTTCCTTCTTTTAAGATTTGTTTCACATTTCTATACCATCAACCTCAGTTGCTCATCCCCCTCGACCATTGAAGAATGCCCATTTCAGACAAGCTTTGAGGAGAGAAGACCATAGAAATCACGTCTCAAACAGGTGCAAATTCCAGTGATGCCTGCGTGCACTTGGACACTACTCTGTCTCTATAAACCTGGGCCAAGTAGCACGCTGAAGGTGATGGCCAGCAGAGATGTCTGACAGCTAGACCTGCTTTCATTCCCCATATCAGCTTGAATTTTCAGAAAATGAAGAGAAAATGAAGAGAGCAAATACGTGTTTTAAATAAATGTAAATGCTTGTTGCCTTGATTTGATTTGTTTAATAATTAAGTGTCAACAAAACCTCATCATGAATATTTAATCATATTTACTATGACTGAATGGTATTAAACTGTAACACACTCCCAAGGTTTTCATTTCATGCTCATCCTGCAGACTGCAAAGTCTGGAAACATGTACCAGACAGCCCATCCCGGAGGAGAATTCAGAGTCTGGGGCTGTGTGGGTGGGTGAGCACTCATTTGAAGAAAACTCCCAATAATCCAATTAAGCACATAATTTCCTTTAGTACACAGGAATTGAATCAACTGTCAGAAAGCAGCCGAGTCAGAGAAAGTGAAAAGCGAAAAGAGTGGACAGAGAAAGGGTAAGAAAAGGCTTTTCTGTGTACTGTTCAGCTGCTGCAGTGAACAAAATGCAAACAAAGCTTTGGAGAAAGAGGCTTTAGATCTCGGCAAACATGGCGGGGCCTCCCGTGCTCCACTTTGTAACTGTCCTGCTTGGCTGGCGATCAGCTCTCTCGTCCAGGACCAGTCTTTAGCAGAGATCCCTTGACCAAGAGCCAAGCTGCCTTTCACAGTGCGCAAGTGTGTGTGTGCACGCGTGCTTGAATATGCATGAGCGGAGATGGGGTTCCTCAACTGTTTTCTGTGCTGTTCTATAGCTGGCCTCACATTCATAAAGAAAGAGAATGAAAAGAGGGCCAGAAATAAGGTGGTAAATATGGATGTATGGGCATTAGCTCCATTACGTGACAGAGAGATATGTTGCTTGGAGGCATAAATGTACATACTATCGGCCATCATGACTCCTAACTGAACTCTATCATTGACCTCTGTTTAAGCAGACTTCTTTCTCTCTAAAATGACATGGATATGAAGTTGTTTCAGTGAATAAACTCCTGCAAAGAGAGGGGCATTAGAGGGCAGAAAAACAGTAGAGGAATTCAGAATATCCTCCTCGTAAGTGCTTATCTTCCCTCTTGGGGCATGGAATCTCAGCCACAATGACGAGGCCAAAAAGGAGAAAACGGGCATCACCATGTGAATATTTCTGTCAAAAAAAGTCACATAAAAATCGTGGTTTTCACAAAAGCTGCCTGAAACATACATTCGTACCGGAAGGTGCAGTTAAAAACAATGCAAATAAAATTCAACCCATGTTTTCCCATCTCTCTGTCACCCCCATCTGCCTCATGCTGGCAAGCCTGTTGATCTCTTGGACTTTACCAAGACAATCTGATAATAATACTGTGTGTTCAGGATGATTACAGGCACACCTGGCACAACCTCATGCTACAAGGGCAGATAAATTGTATGATAAGATCACAAATTAAATCTAATTGTGAGAATCCTCATAACAAACAAAGAGGGAGAGAAAGAGACTAACAAAGAGGGACACAATTAAAGCAAGGAAAAAGAAGAATAAAAAGATAATGGAGGAGGGCAATATGGTCACAATCAAACTGGCAGCAGACAACTTTTTTGCTCCAACTTGTACAATCTACATTTAGATCAGTTCCTTATAAGCCTAACTTTGACTATGCGACCAGGTACAAAATCTCTGGGGGAAAAAGAAGACTTTTTCTTTAAAGAATGAATGAACAACTAAACTTGGACTTTTTCTCCTAATATTTTCTTCTACTCCCCTCTTCACCCCAACAGCCACTCCTGTAGTAGTTCTTGTACTTGTTTTCATGAAGCAATACTGGAACTATGTTATTACTCTGAGAAAAAAAAATTATGACAATTTTACTTTACCTCGTCGGTGAACATGCTGCTTACCTCTGTCTTATTTCCAAAGTGGTGTTGATAATTTTGATAAAACCCAACCTAAGATCTATGAACCAATTTCTTTTGATAACACTAAATATTACAATGAATGAAATACCTCATAGCCTTTGAATAAAAGCAGGAAGGAGGGAAAGAAGATATGAATGAATGAGAGATAAAAGGGAGATAGCATGGAAGGTAGAGAAAGTGCCTTCATTTGTGCAGCCCAGGTTTAAACTGTGAAAAGGGGTGCTCAGCTTTTCTTTTTCCAAGCTTTCATATCCTAAAAAGAACCCCTCTTAATTCCTCATTCTTCATTTCCTGTTCCTGTCCGCATCCAGATGGCCAAGGGATCCAGAGAACATCCGTAACGGAATGACTGAAGACTTTCATGACCAAGCTGGTGCCGAGCAGGATAAAGTAAGTGGGAGGTAGAAGGATTTGTATCATTACAGTACAGACGACCAGCTTCTTTTACCCATAAATCATCAACTCTATTTTTACAAATAATACAAAATAAAACATTCATGGCAAACTAACCTGCAGACACGTTGTAATAGACAGACATAATAGACACAGCGCATGTAGATGTGTTTAGTGATCTCACATTTCTAATACGCTGATGAACCCAAAAATCCTGCAGCTGAACTCAATGCGAGGGTTCAATCTGAACTCCTTAAAAAACTGGAAAAATAGTGTCTTGTTTTATACGGAGATGAATGTGTTTAGCTTGGTGTCAAACATGCTGAAACCATACACGTAAGAAAGAAAGGGATAAAACATGTTGAAGGCTTTATGGACCCCTTGCCACATATTGTACACCACTTGAGCTGATGGTGAAATCAAAACTGTACGCTGACTGAATTAAAAACAGTAATAAATATTACAGCCTATAGCTTAGATAAACATGCTTCGGGAACGCAAAAACATCACAGCTGTGGAAGAGCTTCTGCACTTGTCGGATCGCATCCAGGTATGTTACAGAATGAGAACATAAACTGACTGGTTTACGGTGGGCAATAAAAACAAGTATTCTTCTAATGTGATACCTTATGCTAAAAATAAGTGGAAGAGTAACGGCAGCGACAAAATAAGGAAACATTCTTATGTTCGCCTTATATTGAAGTCATAACTTTATAAGCCTATTTATCTATTTCTATCATGCTTTCAGTTTTCCCAAAAGTGTCCTTGTAAACTGAGCAGGAAAACTGAGACTATGTAGCTTATATGGGTGGTCGATCTAGCCAAAATATGACATCACCATCTATTTAAGTGCAATCTAAATTGCAATATTTTTCTCTCAATTTTGAAATGTCCTTTGACTATAAACAGACTTGAAATAGCCTATGACTTTCTCCATTTGCACCACTAAAACACAATACAGCATTGAAGATATTTTTTTTTGGAAGAAGCTCCACTCTGTCATGCCTCCACCTTTAACTCGTGTTGCGTTATCGCCCAAGGAGGAGCCATATGAAGTAATTTGTCCACTTAGTTGGCTATATGTGTGTGTTCACAAGGCACAGATCTGCTGGTCAACATGGTTACGTGAAGTTTGGAAACAGACGTAAGAAGACATTGAATATCGCAGTTTCCGCAATAGGCCTGAAAGGCGGATTGTGACACCTTCAAGATTGAATCTAAAATGGTCAGATTGCCCACCCTGACTAATGTCAATTTCGTGGAAAAACTGTCATGGAAAAGTGCGGATTAAGGAGACTCAGCTGAGGTGTTTAACTTCGGGTAAAGAGGGATAATGGGTTACCAAAGAGATCAAACATATTAAGCCCTTCCCTAGCGGATGTATTACCCAGCCACACGCTCCAAGCTTACTGATATATCAGGTTAAATCATTCCGTTTTGGGATACTGTCTGAATCCCGTCAGCAACTCGGCTCAGCCACAAATATGTAGAGTCAAAAATGGCTGACAGAAATTGCCTATAAAATGTGCTCTGTGCACTTTCCACATCACATCAAGTTTGCCATATGAACCCCATGCTCTTGGCATCTTTAGTAATGACATTACACAATGGTGTTCCATGTCAAACAGCAAGTTGGTCCTCTCGCATCACCGGCCAAATAGAAATCACAACCTCAAGTTTTACATCCAAGTCAAAGAAAACTAGGCTGCTGGCATCACAAATGTAGAAATCTGGATCAGCAGGAAGTCAAAGGGCTTTCACTTCAATGTCTTTGCTCCCACAATTAAGACTTCATAAATATATCCCAGAATATAAAACACTTAAAATGGAGCCCTTTTGCACTGCATTTGACAGACAAGGCCACTACACTCCAAATTACTCACAGGCACACAGCAGGCAGAGTGTTTGGCCGAGATGTGTGTGTGGTGCCAGTGTGCTTGTACACAAGCCAAACTTTTGGAGGCAATTGTCAAGGGCATGCAAGTCTTGGCCATGAAAGCCATCTGGAAAGTAGCAGAAACGCCACTATTTACAGCTATAAATAGAACAAATAAGGGCCACAACCAGAGTGATAATCCCTCAACAATGTGGCGGCTTTGCGGCATTACTTAATGTTCCACGACAAGACTCGGAGGAAACGTGCTGATCCACCTAAGCATCACGTTGTTCCTCTCAGATAAACTGACCCTGAACACATTATAATCAGGACAGAGCGGTGGGAGAGCACATGACCTATGACCTGGGCTGGAGAGAGAGGCCTGGGATAAGTAGTATCAGACACTTTAGTCATGGACTCTCGCTAAATCCCCACTCGTCTCAAACAGTCCTCTTCAGCACAAATGGAGTGGAGGCAAACATTGCAGTCAGGTACACCACGATATGTTGAAAACAAAATTGATGAGAGGGCAACAGGTCAAGTTTAATCATTTCTCTCGATGGAGCTACAGGATTGGAGAGTTAATTTTAACAAGTGGTTGTCAAAAACACGTATCTAATACTGGAATAAACAAAAAAAGTTTACTCAACATGAACACCTCTCCAATTGTCCATTTGTTAAGTAGAAGACTCGATCCAACAACTAGGGATGCATGATACACATATGCCATGAATCACTGGCCCAATATTGGGAGATTTCTATTGTCTGCTATATTTCGGTGAAATTATAGCTGCTGGAAATGCTTTCATTATCTGAACAATCACAGTATTTACACTCCAATACAGTAGGTGGTGTTATCGCACTAATGACTTTAGAATGTTGCACCTGGGTAGAGCAAGCAAAAAATTACAAAATTACAAAATCACATAATGCACTTGTGTTCAGAGACACTTTTCCCCATAGGCTTACATTGTGAATGAAGCGGCTGTTGACTGGTGGATCCTTTTTTTGAGTGTCACAATCCCAACTCATTTGACCATCATAATACTAGCTATTCGGTCCAATGAAATTTGGACAGCTGAGAAGAGCCTAACTAAAACTAAATCATTTTATCACTATTCATATAAAGCAGGGCACTTAACTGCAAATTTTCCGGTTATTTTTATTCTCAAAATCTTTTGGCTTCATACACCATTGAGCAGCTTCAATGGAATACACAGGGCATCATCAACACTGTAGCCAGACTTTAATTGTTAGATCTATGGGGTAGAGCAATACTGTGTAGACTTGAGACCAAACATGTTGTTTTAACAAACAGTGACAACAGATGTCAAGTCATTGGATCCTATTAATATTGCTGCTTCTATGGAGAACAGGAGATTCAGCCAGGCTGTGCACGTTGTACATGCTATGGTCAGTTGATGGACCAGTTGCCGACAAACTAGGCAGTGCTGATCAAACATGATCTGTTAATGCGTTGACCATTTCTTACCTCAAATGTTTCCAGAGGTGTACTGTTATGCTGTAATACGATAGAGTTTGTGACCTGGCTGCCATGTTTTCCTGCTTGAAAAAGAACGAGCCAAAACCAAGCACAGCCCAACTTTACATGATGTAGCCTGCTGAAGCGTTTAGTGGTTTGGTGTGTCCAGGTGCATCCTTGCCAAAGGTAGTTTGTTTCCTGCTTTAGGTCACAAGAAAAGTAAAAGTGGGGGCCCAATCCCTAACCTGGCAACCCTACTGCCTCTCACAGTTATATTTCAGCAGCCCCCCTTTTTTAAACTGATGCTTCTGATTCTCATTACCAAGTAGCTTCCCCCCGCCCCCCATGGCATTGTGTTTGCTCCTTCTTGCTTGACAAGGAGGTAATATATTAAAATGTATGAGGCTTTATCCTACCCCGTTCAAACAGAGCCAAGTTGGGTTTGCCCAGACCATAATACAAAACACGTGCACATGCATACACACACACAAAGTCAAACCCTGCCATTGTTTTAGTAAGAGGGCAGAATATCCACACTGGCAGAGTGTCTAAGATAAAATAGTGTACAGGGAACCAAAAGTGGCCATTACATTATTAGCAGCAGGAAGGCGATCAAGCCTCCAGTCCATAGAGACAACTATGTCAAAACCAAAGGACATATATTTAAGGTTACGGTCAAATTTTACTTTGCCACTGTTTAACGCTCTCTTAGTCATTTTATTACAAAACCATCTTGCAATTCACCTCTTGTGCCAGCTTCCACATTTAGACATTTTAACACTGGTTGAGTTGTTGTTTTTTAAGGATCTCTGAATAAATACAACAGTGAGGCTAAACAGGTAAGTAAAAACTTCAGCTTGAAGAAAAATGTGTTATCTGCTAATATGTTTAGCTCCCTGAGGGAAGCAAACATGCTTAGACTTGATGCAAAACATATTGAAGTATTAAAGCCCCACATCCTCTGAATGTTAGCAACAGAGCACAGCAGCAATCCTCACAATGTTTCCCTAATCCCCTCCAAAAAAGGCCTTATCAATGGAACTAAAAAATAATTAAAAAAAAAAAGATCAGGAAGTTCCTTTTTAATAAGGAGATGGTATGAGAGAGTTTGAGATTAATCTTTGCAAAAGTGCTGCAGAGACTATCTGGAGGAGTTTTCTTTTTTGTCCGACATCAGCATCAGCTCTGGTCTCAGTCTAAAACACATACCAATCATTATTGGCAAGTTTGTTCTGGCCATCCAATGGATAGGAGAAGGTTATCAGATATCAGCCCCCAGTGTTGTGTGAACCAAACTCTAAGGTCTTGCTCTAGGACATATCTATAGCATATCACAGATCCATCAGACACAAGGCCTGATCAAGCTGTTGCCAGGCTAAATCTTGGTGTTTAACCACAGTGAACAACAAGAAATGAATAAGAAGTGAAAAATAAACACAGTAAGGATAGGAGAAATCTAAAACTGAAAATTGGTTCCGTTTGAAATGTATGTTTTTACTACATAACCTGTCCCTGTGTATTTGTGTCTTCAGAAGCATCAATATCAAATTACATTCAGTTCATCTTATGTTTTAATAGATGCTAATAAAATCTGTACCTCCATTCTCCATTCCATATTTATTCTCTTCACTCAATTCTCAAATGAAACTCGGGAGGAGTTTAAATATTGACCTGCAATTAGGATAGAGAAATACGAAGGGGCCTACACCATTGACTGCGTAAGCACTTGTGTGTGCATTTATGTGCGTCATTTTAACTTCAAGAGTTTGAGGTTCGACGTATCAGATATAGCAGTTAATGAGAAACTAACTCTCCAAACTCTTTCCCACATCAATCTCACTGACTAGCTGGTGTTGTGTGCCCATATCCCTGAGAGCTGAGGGGTCTGGTGGTAGACAGAAGCTCAGGTTAAGCTCAGACTGCAGATAAATCAACTTGGACTCATATCCTCCTAACTCCTTTCCTTTCCTCCAAGACCTCCCAGCTTCCCTGGGCCCAGCAGGACCACAAGCAGCTGTATCAAAACAACACTAAATCATCTCCACCACTGGTCTAGATAAACAACCTTGCAAAAGAAAAACACTACATTATGCCAATCTATATAGCACACCAAAGAAATGCCTTCCCCAGAGCTCTGAAAATGATACTGTTATTAAATTAACATTTGCTTTACCCACATGAAATCTCTTAATGCTCAGTGCTGTTTGTCCATTTTATTTTGTTTCATCATTAAATATGTTTAACCCAACTTTAAAATGGGTTAAGTGAAATGTTCAGGGGCTCATTATTGTAGTCTCAGTTCACCAAGTTCACCTGAATTGCAGAAAATATCAGTTCACTATTAACTTATCCAAAGATCGGCTCAAAGTTGCAAATTTAAAGACAAAGGTTATTTCAACTGGTTAAATACAGGGTTTTTTTCTTCAGTTTAGTAAGTATTAAATTGCAAACTAAAGTCAGACAGAAAAGTACAGTAACAAAACAAATAAGAATAATAATTTCATTGAACATCAGCATCTCATACAGTAGTATGGGAGGTTGTTCCCAGTCTCATCGCCCACTTGTGGAAAGTATGACTCAGACTTGACTCAGTCTTTCATATTACAGTCTTTGCTCTTGATCAAGTCCACAGATCTTTTATTTATTTACTCATTTTTTTTAAACATGAAAAGCTAAAGTGTACACACCACAGAAAATGTCTGTCCTGCTATTATACTGCGTAGTTGATTTCGAAAATAAGACATTTTACAGTGATGGTTATACAAAGCATATGCTACAGTTCAATAGTTGCTGCATGCAACTTATAGCAGCATTTTCAGGGGTCAGAGACAGAAATGGTTTGAGGGCAGATTTGCGGTGGGACCACACATGGTATAATTTATGGTATTTTTGAATGGATTAGACTCCATATTTGGAACTTGATTTCAAAACGATTTTAAAATATGTCCTATATCATTTTGATGACATAAAACAGACTATATGAAAACCACTTTCTCTCTTTCATCACAAACAGTAACAGTGCTGTTCAACAAAAACACTCTAATACCAGCACCAACAAGGAGGGGGACACATGAGAGACTATGTGTTTCACTGCATGTACTCATCTAAATAAGAAAAGGCTGTATCATCATCTTGTATGACATAGTGGATTCGTTTATATGTGTATAAGTGTAAATGGTGGAGAGGGACAACTATCTGCCATTAATCTTATACATAATTCTCTGAAGATTATCTACAAAAGTCAAAAGATGGTTTACTGAAGCAATACATCGTCCTTCTATTTTACATTTTTTTGATATATTAAATATATTTCAAGAAATATGATATGTGGTTGCGGCTGAAAGCGGTTGCAGACTTTACTGAAACAAATTAAATGATGATGCAGTTAGTGGTCAACTGGTTACCAGAGCCTCTTGTAAATAGTAACTGCATGTGGGCCACACAGGTTGCAGATACACAACACATAAATTGAATACTACTTTTCTACAGCTGGAAAACACAATATGACATTTTCTTTTCAGTTTTAAGAATTCTTGTTCTGCTTCTATTCACGTCACTGTTTAATGTGTGTGTGTGTGTGTGTGTGTGTGTGTGTGTGTGTGTGTGTGTGTGTGTGTGTGTGTGTGTGTGTATACAACTGCATTAAATGCATGTCAGTGTAGATGTGCATGCACATGTGTTTTTGTGTGTACCTACCCACATGACTTCCAAGGGCAACAGCAGCAGCAGTCTAAGATAACGCCCCCTGTCTCATCTATGGGTGTCTGGCGCCTGGCAGCACTATCAGTGACTGTGTGCCTAGATGTGTCCCTGTATGCCACACACACGCACACACACACACACACACACACACACACACACAC
>OMLP01003636.1:24354-32905 GCA_900302685.1 Spondyliosoma cantharus | reverse complement strand
TCCAGGGGCATCCGATACAGATGCCCGAGCCACCTCAGCTGGCTCCTCTCGATGTGGAGGAGCAGCGGCTCTACTCCGAGCTCCTCCCGGGTGACGGAGCTCCTCACCCTATCTCTAAGGGTGCGCCCCGCCACCCTGCGGAGGAAACTCATTTCGGCCGCTTGTATCCGGGATCTTATTCTTTCGGTCACAACCCAAAGCTCATGACCATAGGTGAGGGTAGGAACGTAGATTGACCGGTAAATCGAGAGCTTCGCCTTTCGGCTCAGCTCTCTCTTCACCACGACAGACCGATACAGCGACCGCATTACTGCGGCCGCTGCACCGATCCGCCTGTCAATCTCGCGCTCCATCCTTCCCTCACTCGTGAACAAGACCCCAAGATACTTAAACTCCTCCACTTGAGGCAGGAGCTCTTCCCCAACCCGGAGAGAGCAATTATCAAAGCAGTGCAATTAATTTAACAGCTGACAACAAATCTACGAATCAATTAACCGTTGCAACTGTACACTGAACCCTAAGGCTACCTCCACAGTAATATGAGTGAAAACAGAGTTTTAAAACGTCAACGGTCTTCGTCCAGATGAGTGTTTTATCACTGTTTCAGATCTAATCTCAATCCATAACGGCAGGCCTGATAATACCACCCACACTGGGCAAGCACATGCGGATGGTAACAATTCAAATATACTACAAATACCACAGTGTGTGCTCTTTTTGCACCGTAGCATTGTAAGAAAAATTTATTTATAGCACCTTTTTAGATTATACTTCACAATAAACGATAAAAGAAAGATACAAAATAGAGATTAAAAACAAATTAAAAGAACTAGGCAAAGGTGAAATGAGACATGTGTTGAACTGCTTTTTAAAGGTGAAGTCAGTTTTCTATGCCAAGTCCAACAGGCGAGAGCTTCAAAGCAGAAGAGTCACAACTTCAAAGCCTCCTTTTTATGTCATGACTGCTGCGGCCTTCTCAAAATCCTTTTCTACACACTGTACGAGCCGGAGTGACAAAATCGACAAGGCGTTGCAAATAGCAACCACGTTTAATTCAGACACCACCCGCTCAGTGTGCGGTTGCGGCACCCGGCAAACAGCGGGAGTCAAGCCTTTCACAGCAGCACGTCGACGAGATTCTGCCAGATGTATTTTCGGACAATCTGGCTTAAAACATCTTGAACCTGACTTGAACCATCTGAAAATGGGAGGCCGCCCTTACAACATAGGCAAAACTCCTTTTTCTGTTTTTTTTTTTTTTCTCTTTCTGTCTGTCTCTTTCCCTCACATGCAAGCATGCACACAGACAGAAACACACACACACACACACACACACACACACACACACACACACACACACACACACACACACACATCTAACCCTATACCCCTATATCCACTTTCATGCGGCCTGGGCTCCACATGCCTCTAATTAGCACCTATTGCTGCCTCATTTATCTTTCTCCTGGGCTGACACTCCATTTGCTTTCCCAACCAACCCTCTCTGCCATGTCCAGATGGACCAACGCCCCTCCACGTTTCCTCCGTATACACTCAGTACAAATGACAGTTTCCTTTCCTTTATGCAAACGCTTTGACAACAGTTTACCCCATGTCTCCTTTAGTAAAAGCCTGCCTCTATAGCTCAGGGTCATCAAGTCTGGGTGGTTTATGGTCATGTTAGGGGATAATGGCATTGACCTATGAGATGGGAACTGAAGGGCCGTAATATATACATCTTATTAGTTTGGACGGCTTCCATTTTGGATTGAGTTTCCCAAGAAAACCCTGCAATTCGATACGGTGTTGCTTAAAACCACATCGTGTCACTGACACACACATGCGGCACACTCACCGAGGTAGTTGTCGTCTTCTGGCTTTCCAGAGTAGCTGACCTGTTTGATATCAATGTTGGTGGCTCCGGCTGGGATCCGCACCACTGTGTTGTAACCTGTGGGAGAAGAAACGACAGAAAACAGAGTAAGACGGAGATGGAAAGTTGCATGATTTGTTTAAACGGTCTCAAAGGGGAACAAAGCAGCCACAATAACAGCAGTGAGCAGTCCCACCTTGCTTTTCATAATAGCTTCACTATGGTACACCTAACTCCATTCAGGGAAGTCCGCAACCTTCAGGGATTTAAATGTCACACTTGGAAAAATACAAAAAAAAGGTTCTAGTCATCTCAAATATCCTGCAGGAGACCTTGTTTTAGTCTCAGGGGCCCGACCGTGAAATGATATGTAATTATTCCCTGGACCTACCTTTGGCCTGTAATTACTACACCGGGACTGTTGTCCCATGATAAACTAACATAGAAAACGAATGAGCATGAGGGAGAGAGATCATGTGAAAGCTGACAACAAAAATGTATGGCCGGAAACTGAACAGGGGACCAGGGTGTGAATTAAAAAAATATGAAGAAGATGAGACAATTGGTGGAGAAAATAAGGAGAAAATCGAGAATCTGTATCTTCATGTGAGAAGCGTGAAACCTAAATGCTTTTGTGTTACAGCGACTGAAAAGGATATTTCAAGGCAAGTGTAAACTTGAAGAGCCACTGAAAGCACGGACGACTGCCCTGCTCATGAGAGTAGCTGCTACAAGTTATGTACGTCATAGTCAACATAAAACAGATAATAAATGTGACGTTTAACAGTTAAGACTCAAAGACGCAGTTGCATTTGAGCTGCTATTTATCATATGAGTAAGAGGAATGGGGATGCCACGATCAATTTTCATTATCAGATATTTCTATGATTAATTGTTTAAAAAAAATCTCAATTTTGTTGTCCAAACCAACAAACCAAAGATTCCTCATTTTACTATCATGAATTGCATAGAAATCAGTAAATCCATATATTTGAGGAGCTGGAACCAGCAAATGTTTTACATTGTTTCTTGAAAAATTATTAATTTATTTGTTTATCAAAATAGATGGCAATTGATTTTCTTGTGTTCGACAAATCATATAATCATTACAGCTGCAAAGAAGATATTCACATTTGTAGCAACACAACATACTCATGATGAGCAGCTGTTTGGTAAAAAACAAAATATAGTGTTTTTGGCCACTAAAATCACAGGAGGTTCAAAAAGATTACCACAAGTGGAATAACAGTTAATGAGACTGTTAATATTCACTCTATTCTTTCGTAATGAGAGTTCAGGTAAGGAATTTGAACCAACAACCGTTTGCTCAGGTTCCATCAGACCCTCCACATACTTCCTTCAGCCTGAATGGAATGAGGTGTGGGCTGGTGATGGCTAGTCTGACACCTTGAGCCACTCGGGGGCAGCACTTGGTTTACATATCATTCTCTCATCAGTCATGTAGATCTTTTCACACACAAACACAGAAAAACACACATGTACTGTAATTCCATCACAAGCCAATCATGACAGAAAAGCTTCTCCATCTACTTTACATTCATAAAAAAAATGCAGTGAAAGGAAACTACTTTGCATGTTCCTTCAAAATGAAACCACAAGACAAAAAAAACTTTCTTCAGTTACCATGTGTCATGTCAAATTTCCTCCCTAAACACTGGGGACAGGATAAGCTCATAAAAAAAACAGGGGCACATGAACTTCAGAAAACTGCCAACACGGCCCCCTCAGAGGAAATATGGTATCCACAAGCCGCCAGAGGCCTCCGAGATCCCCTGGCTTAGCAACTGACCACACACACAATCCTCCATCGCCACAGAGTGACCCAGGAATGAACAGTGAACACAAAACCGTACTGCACTGGGAATTCGTGGGTTTACCTCAAACATTGCTTCTGTATGCCAATATCAAGAATTAAGATGATGTATTAATGGGCTGCGGAGTAAAATTAGAGGGTGTCAGAAGCTCACCCTGATGGAAGCTGTCAGTGGGTACTGGCTGAGTCGATGACAAATGTTTGCTTGATTTGTAGCGGCCGTGATTCGAGTATCTTTCAATTCTGAAGCAGGATGCATTTAACCTGTAAGTTTTTTCTTCCTGATTTCAACACTCACTGCTTTAGTTTGTAGTGAAGAAAACGTAAGCATGTACAAACTCCTCTTACAAATCTCCTGTACAATGTCTAGACATCCACTAGGTAGCATTAAGCTAATATATAACGGGAGCTTATCTTTCTGATTTCATCCAGAGTCAGAGTGATGAGATTTAAGTTTAGGCAGAGATGAAACAATATTTATGTCTTTTGAGATTATATCAAGGTGGTGGAGACTGACTTGAACCCTGAACAAAATTGTTGGGCTAGTCCCAGATCTTGTGTTGATTTTCTTCCATCATGATGAACTACATGGAAAAAACAAACAACACCAGCACATCATAAGACCTGATTGCTCTGAGTCTGGCAGAGTCAGCTAATAGGAAGGCTAGCTGCATGGCTGACTGATGCAACTAGCTAAACATATCTACAGTTAGCAGCAGTTAAAAGTCAGTCTGATAATATGCTACACCCTGTTTAAAAAAACGACAAAGAGACAAAAAAATAGCTAGGCATTAAATAGAAAAGGACAAAAGGCTGAAAGACAGAACGACAGGCCTTGACCCAGGAGCAGAGGGATATCCCGCCTGGGCAGCACTCCCACTCGTGTTATCTATTTCAAGGTCAAGCCAGACTACCAGGGCGGAGGACAGTGCCTGGTTTGGTTCAATACAGTTTTTAAACCCTCTACCCCCAGCCAAGAGAAAGAGTGTGGGGAGAAAGAAGATGATATAGACGCTAAAGCTCAGTACCAAACTAATGCGGAATAAACATGATGAGGCCACACCCAGGGATTTTATGCTAATGTTTCTGCTGTTGTACTGCCCAGACCTAAGAAGGATTGGATACAATCAGCAGTTGGCCCACATCGAAGCACCGCTTAAGCGGGATAGTTCAAAAGGGTGACATCAGATTTCTGTTTGCTATCAAAAGACCCACCCGAGTGAGATTGCTGTTAATCAGTTTCGAAAGCTTTAGTGACGATTGGTATTCTACATTTTTCAAAATTTTGGCTGAGGCGCACGTTGTTGCTGAAAGTCAAGTGCAATAAAGTTTAAACATATCCAGACGTGACATCAGCACCTAAAGTGTGTATCATGTCAGCGTTGCAGTCACGTGGAACTGAAGTCTTTTTTAACTCTTCTATGATTACTGAACATCAGATATATCATGGTTCATGTGCAGAAGCCGCTGACATACAGAGTGTTTTATAGCAACACCGTTTTTGTGAACAGCCAGCTATTAGTATGCCTTACATGTAATCTGAGCAGCGAGACTCACCATACTGAGCATCGTTGAAGGTCCCTGCCAGAGTTTTACAGGACGAGTTGTCCCCGCCACACACTCCGCACTTGTCATTCCTGGCCTTCGAGTTGAGAACGTGGTCGCAGCCTGCTTGCTGAAGAGGCACAGATGAGAAGATACAAATTTGTGATTTAGGATGAAGACATACTGTACTTAAAAAGATTGGTTTGAATGATACATTTGTCAGCAGTGTTTCACCTTGACATCATGAACTTGGCAAATGCAGGTGTTTCTAAACCGTGAACTACAAACACTTCACTGAAAACTCAAGCTTAATCACGTAATCAAAAACATGAATCGAGCATTTGTAGGGCGGGAGCGTTAAGTTTGTTTGCTAATGATAGCATGAGGAGAAGTTAAGGCTAAGCCGACGTTGATGTTGAAGCTTGCGTGTGTGTGTTGTTGTATACGCTCATCATAAAAGATGAAACAGACAGACATACCCTACAGAGGCCTTGAACACAGATGTCGTAAGTATCTGGCCCACATGGCGTGCCGTCGATGACACGGTCCTTCAGCTGATAGTACGCCGTCGTTCCAGCGACCCGGCAGAAGAGCTTGCAGCGATCCTTCATTAGTACTGGATGAAGAAAAAGAAAACAAATCATGGAAAAAGCTGGACTATAGCTCATTAAGTTAATGACATTAATAAAAACACAAATCCTGAGCAGTAACAAGATGAAAAGACTGTTTTTGATATTACACCTATTTACATTTTTTTTGCAAAGCTCAGCGAACTCTTGCTAAGAAGTGCCAATTTTTGATCTGCTGTTTGGAAAAATCACATTCTGTCTGACGGCACACTGGCTCCAGGGCTTGGCCTGTTTGCTTGCCTAGCATCAATTAAATGAATGAATCACTTGCAGTAACTTAGACATGGTGGGCTTTGCCAGATGGTAATCTCATGTAGCTGGGCAGGCCATCTCGAAAAAAAGGAATGAGATACGGCTGCAAGAGGGAAAGCTGCCAGGACGTTCATATGGAAGGGCTGTGTGTTGCTTTAATGTTGTTGTCTAGTGTCAAAAAAATGACATGACAGACGTGTACCCCGGGTGGCTCTTATCATGGGTATGCAAAGAATGACAAAGGAAAGACACAACAGATGTGTGGTTTCTATCTTATCACCTCACAGCATGTTTCTGCTCTACACCCCAGCTACACACACTGTGGACTGTGTGAAACTGCAGGAGTTGTTTACCCAAATAACAACTGAGACAAGACAACAACTGATTTTGAAATGGAGACATGCAGTATTTAAGTTAAATGTACCAAATTTACTGCATCACTATATTCAAACTTTATTGTGTCATTGGATGTGAATAGTATCTGTCTCTGATGTGGGAGCTCAGGTGACCACAAGACTCAAATTACATGCTCTTGGATTACATTGGTGTACTTACTGCCGCTGTACTTGGGGACCCAGCGGACGGTGGGAGGTAGACCGTTGATGTTGAAGTGCTTGCCGTCAAATTGAGAGCACTGCTCTTCGCGGAAATCTTTCCGTCCACGCGGACATGGCTCAGTGTTGCAGGAGCGGAACTTCATCCTGCGACCCACACAGAACTTCCCGCCATTCCTGGGCCTAAGAGTGAGATGGGACGGATAACAGGAGCCCTACACTTAGTTTCAGTCTAAAAATCGTGTCTGCTCTTGTTTGATTGGTGCTTTATGACTTCAAACTCACTTTGTTTACATATAAATTCAAACTGAGGAAACAAGCCTCCGCTAACTGTGGCTGAAAATCAAACAGAGACTAACTGAATCTGACATGCCAGTTTGCTACCACTTTAGGTTGTTTATGAATCTTATTCAGTCATGACTTTCCTTACACATATTTAGTTTCTGTATTGATTTGGATTGTCATAACTGTCCAATCCTTTCTTACTCAGGCTTGTTGCAGTCTCTGCTGGTGCTCCGGGTTCCTCCACCACAGGACCTGGAGCAAGCACTGTAGGGCCCCCAAGGACCCCACTCCCCGTGAACTGGCTGCAGGTCCAACTCCTTGTTTACACACATCCCGTGTCTGCAGTACTGCATGTGAATAGACATGTAGATCCTGTTAAAAACCATGACTGCTACTCCTGCAGTCCCGAAGACAAACACAGACTGTTTTGTGCACGACTCTACAGCAGAATTAGTCCACGCACAGCTGGGAGTGGTGTTCCTCTTTGAATACTTAATCCTCTGTTTAGATCTCAAGCTATATTTAAAAAGAAATCCTAATTCAGCTATTGTTTACCCTCACTGAAGGCGTCCAACTCCTCCAGCTGTCCAAAGAGAAATAGGAGAGGGAGGGAGCGAGATGGATACAGACAAAAGTAGAGAAGGCGGAAGACAGGAAAAGAGAAACCAGAACAGGAATTGTTCAATATGTGCAACACTACTTTCCTTTTACAAAATCTATACAGTATTTTGGGGTGCCCTTCTTGAAGGGAGGGATGTCAAAAGTTCAGTTCTTGCTCTGTTCTCATGACATCACAACTACCTTTAGTCTCAAACTAATCAAAAAGTAAGAAAGATGCATTTTATCATCACAATATGGGAGTCTTCAGTTAGTTGCAGAGACAATTTAAGAAATATAAATGGCAGTTTGGGACTCATATAGGTTGCTTCATATACACTCTGAAATTAAAAAAAACATTTGCTTTCCCAACAGAAAATGGAAGAAATCCAGACTAAAATCACCTCTGAAATCATCTTCATCTTATATTGGAAATACTGAATTACATAATACAGATCTTTCGTGGAGCAGACCTGCTTGGACATAGAAAATAAGGTCCCTGATATCAAACAGTGTGTACCAACCAACCCGCCTTTGCCAAGATGTGCTAACACAGCTTTCATAAGCAAAGCACGGCAGGCCCATTTGCCTTTGTGTGTAACCGAATCCCCTTCTCAGTGGCTAAGATATCGGTGGGTCCTGTTCACTGAAAGAATGCAGGACAAGACGGCGTCTGTCTGGGTACGTAGCCCGCCGTCCGGGCACACAGGCACGGGGAGCAGTGGCACCGTGATAAGGAAACTCTAGAGTTGTGATAACAAGAGGAATAAAGTTCATTACTGGCTTGACATCAGGAACTCCCTTCTCTTGCTCGGCTTTCTATCTACTCAGGTCCACAGCTTTAAAACTGTAACCTGAAAAGGAGGATGCTCCACTTCAGTTTGTCCATTTTCTCACCATGTTATAGAGTTGGGTCTGTGAGGTTGATGACCAGGTCTTTACTTCCATTACTGACTTGTTCCAGATGAGAAATTCAACTGCT